>OVBE01005110.1:0-22383 GCA_900406425.1 Iberis pinnata | reverse complement strand
ATGCTAATGAATCTACCTAAATGGATCCGGAAAAAGGTATAAAAACGAGTGAAAATGTGAGTATATCAGTTTCTCCTGCAATCTCGGCAACGACCGGAGTTTTTTTTCTGTCGGCAACTATATTTATTTTTTAACTTGTAATGAACTTAAAAAATATAGAGGTAGTTTATTACAAGTTAAATAAATAACCGATACATACTACAAGTTAAATAATATTATTGTTGGTTACATTATTTGGATTCAATATTGATTTTTTTCTTTTGTAATTAAGTTCATTACAATTAAAAAGTAATTGATGTCACTTCTTTGGCTTGCACAAAAGTCGATGCCTTATTATTTCCCACAATAGATTTGAAAATTATTGTTTTCTTTTTAATTAATTCCACATCAAAGAATATATATGGGTAGTAGAAGTAATAAGGCATGAAGTGACATATGACATTTTTTCTAATATCATACCAATATGGTACAAACCATAAAATGAAACAATTTTATGGTATTCCTCATAATTTCCCCAATTTATAACCGTACCTAAACTTTAACAATTACTTTTTTAAAAATATCATATATAATGAAACCGAGAAGAATATGTCATTTAAATTTTCAATTTTTACATAATAGCTGAAATTCCATAAATATGTACAATCAACACATATATGGACCGGCGTATGTATCACTGCCCATGAAAAGTGTATTCTTTTGCGGATTAAGGAAAAACTTATATAATTGGGTTCCAACGTCTTTTAAGAGTTGATGAAGTGTTAAGTTTGAATGCTTGATTATATTGGTTGTTTAAATTAAATTAAATACAATTAAATGAGAAAAACAATTTCAGAAACATATCATTAGTAATTTATATTATCATTATTAGATCTGAGTTAGACTAAACCTGAAAAGTTAAGGCTTTTTTCTTAAAAATACCAATCAATTTTTTGATTCATTTGGTGGAATCAATTTGAAATTTTTAGTTCGTGATGTATAAAGGAGGAAAAAATGAATTCGTGATAAATTGTACATAGCACTTAAATATAAAGTAAACCAAGCTGAAATTGTAATGTACATGGATAAATATGTCGTCAGCCATTTTAAAAATAAAATTTGAACTTGAAACACCCAAACTCATAATACGATATAGTTATTTTTTTTGTCAACAATTCTAAGGGCATGTCAACCCCATTTTTTTAACTTCAAAATAAAATTTGGAATAAAATTTACTCCAAATTTTTTTATTTTTCTAA
This sequence comes from Iberis pinnata, assembly GCA_900406425.1. NCBI lineage: Eukaryota > Viridiplantae > Streptophyta > Magnoliopsida > Brassicales > Brassicaceae > Iberis > Iberis pinnata. The sequence goes on along the minus strand of OVBE01005110.1, from coordinate 21,145 downwards.
ATTGAAATAATAATATAGGATTACTAAAAATGGAATAGTATTATTCAAACTCTATTTTTCAAAATTTTTGTAGTGATATAGTGGAACAAAACTAAGGGAATTGATTCAAATAGAGCAAGAAACAGATTATTACATTAGATATGCTCCTATGTTTCAAGATTTGTGTTGAATCATAATTTTACATAAGAATATATTATATATAGATATGTACTCTTTATTGATCGCTAGGTAAGAAAAGTTGAATATCTTTCTAGGTCTATTATACAAGTCAAACATAACCTAGATTAAGGTTCCTAATGGTACCAGCGGATCAAGCGGTGCGGGACGTAGTGCGGTGCGGGATAAGTACGGTTTGCGGAACAAGTGCGGTGCGGTTGAAATTACAGTGCAGGATGATGTACGAATGGCAACAAAAATAAAAGGCGGTACAAAATAATAAAAATAAATAAATTAAAATGATATTAATATAAAATATAAATATAAATAATTTCAACAAGGATTTAAACGCAAAATAATATATGAATGATAATATATTACAATTTTAGTTTTTTAATAGAAAAATTAATATATTATTTATGATTTACTTATATCAGATAAAAATTTTATGTATCAAATAATTTTATTTTTTTTAATACACGTTTTATACAAAACTAAAATACGTAACTTCTTATAAGAAACAAATTTTTTTATATATCAAATATATGTATTATATACATATATACGAGTATACATATAAATATATAGATATGTATAGTATATATATTAACATAAACCTTCGAATCATATAGAGCCAATTATAATTATAAGTTGAAAAAAAGAAGAAAAAAAAAGCCAAAGTTCGAATCGCTGCAAATATCATGTGTATCAATGATAAGTGCGGTTTTGTTAAAGGATGAACAAACAAAAAACAAAAAAAGTAGGTGCGGTATTTAAGCATAGTCAACCGCGAATTAGAAATATGTTGAATGGAGATATTAAGTGATTTTTCCCCGCCCCGCTGTTGAACCGCGTCATCCATTCATACACTAAATTAAAGTAGGTACAAATTTTATTTTAATATTTTCTTTTTCAAGTCGACAAGTTGAATAGAATTCGAGTCGGTAAAAACTTCTTCTAGTTGAGCTTTGGTGCGTCTTGTCTTCGAGTAAGGTCATGCTTTGTGGACCAAACTCGGTTTTTTCTCTGATTTTTAAAGCTAAGATTTAAGTTTCGATGATGTAATAAAAATATAATAAATCTTTAATATAAGTGCTAATATCACAGTATTAACAACTGGTATTGCAAATTGTTACAAAATCAATTAGGGTCGATGTTTGTTGCGAGAGAGCTGGCAGTGGCCATTATTCCATAACCTTTTGGTTGTCAGTTCTTATTTTCTTTGATAATTATTCATGGGTCACTGCTCTTTCTCTTTTCTTGTTTTGGTTTTTTTTTTTCCCAACACTTTCTTTAATAACATGTGATTTTCTTTCTTTTTAATTTGCTGGATTAGCACAATAATCAAAACCATGATTGGACTAATCGATAAAATGGACATTCAAACCTCGTATATACTTTTATAGCCAAGGGATTTGAAATCGATGTTTTAATTAATTATCAATTATACTGCGACATGGTAAAAGAAATCTTCGTCATGTTGAAATTGCTGAATATATACTTTATTACTCCGAAAAAAAAATATATACTTTATAACTCCATTTAGCTCGGTGAGAGCGATTAATTAGAGATGGAAGAACTAGAAAAAAACACTATATTAATATTAATATTATTATTATTTATAATATATATATATATATATATATATATACTATTTTTAGGGAAATTCTTAAAAATACCATCAAAAACTAGGTTTATTCCAAAAATACCACACACTCTCAAAAGATCCAAAAATACCACCAAAATGTTTTTATTCCAAAAATACCACAAAATTTGAAATAGCTTTAAAACTTCAATTTTAAACCCTAAACCCCAAAACTAAACCCTAACCCCTTTAAAACTAAACCCTAAACTCTATTTAGTGAACCCAAACTCAAAATTTTAAATTCTAAACCCTTAAAATTCATTTTTTATGTTTGTGGTATTTTTGGAACATTTGAAAGTGTGTGGTATATTTGAAACTTTTGGGAGTGTAGTATTTTTGGAATTTGAACTTCTTTTGATGGTGTTTCAAGGAATTTTTCTATTTTCTATTTTTTTCTATTATCTACTAATTTAGTTTTTGAAAATCAAATATTGAAAATTTGAAATTTCACTTAAATTTTAAGCATCTTACATTATTTAATTTTTAAAAACATGTATTTTGTATAATCAAAAGCAATATTCGTAAAAAACACATTTCCAGTAAATTAAACACATGTAAACTAGAGTAGTACATTTTACTATCTATAACATGTTAATATATTTTATTTAACAAGATATAAAACATAAGAAAAACAGAGTTTATGTAATTAAGATTCGTACTTTGATTGAGAAAGTGACTTATAAAACCTTACAACCATTAAGTTAGAAATGAGGAAACAACTACTACAACTAAGGACACTACTTATGGACTAAGCCAACTCCTACAAACCAGCTAACTAATGCCAATTGTAATTGACTTGATTGAAATTAAGAAACTAAATCGAGATAGACCAAATAAACCAACAAACTCCTCCCCTTAAACTGAACAACATCTATGATCTTCAGTTTAATAGCTCCAAACTTTTAACTCCAAGCATTCCCCTTAGCTTCTAAAATTGATCAAACTTGATAGGCTTAGTCATGATATCAGCCACCTGTTCATTCGTTCCAACATAAACCAGTTTTATAGCACCTTCACTCACCAGATTACGAAGGTAATGATACCTTACCTCGATGTGTTTTGTTCTTATGTGCATAACATGATTCTTTGATAGTTTAATTGCTGAGTTGTTATCACACATGATGTCCATACAGTCAATGTTTTCAGCTCCCATTTCCTGCATAATACCTTTCAACCAGACGCTATGGCAAGCTGCTGCAGTTGTAGCCACATACTCTGCTTCTGTGGAGGAGAGTGTGACAATGGCTTGTTTGCGTGAGCTCCAACAGGTTGCTGCTCCATTGGCTAAGAACACATAACCATAAGTACTTTTTCTGTCACCTAAATCCATGGAATAATCACTGTCTGTGAAGCCTACTACATCCATAGTCTCTGATTTTCCATAGAAGATTCCAAAATCTAGCGTTCCACTCATATATCTTAGCACTCTCTTAGCAATCATCATGTGTTCTTCTTTAGAATCTGACATGAATCGGGCAATGCAACACACAACAAACATTAAATCAGGCCTAGTTACAGTGATGTACATGAGGCACCCAACCAAATGCTTGTATAGAGTTGCATCAGTTCCAGAATTTCCTTCTTTTGAAATTATTGTACCTAGAACAATTGGATTCCGAACAGAAATACATTTCTCCATATTAAATCTTTTCAGTACCTCTTTAGCATACTTCTTATGAGAAAATGTGGATTCCATTCTTTCCTTGATGCACTTCCACTCCAAGAGAGAATTTCATTTTTTCCATGTGTGTCATCTCAAACTCTTTCTGCATTGATGCCTTAAACTCCAAACATATATGTTCATTGCTCTCAATGTAGATAAGATCATCAACAGAAAGACTTACGACTAGTAGACTGCCTTCTGACTTCTTCAAGAAAAATGTGTGATCATAGCTGCTCTTCACAAAACCTTCTCTTGTGAAGTAACTTTCAATTATGCTAAACCAGGCCTTTGGTGCTTACTTCAAACCATAGATGGCCTTTATTAGTCTGTACATTTTCTCCTCCTCCCCTACTTTGATAAATCCTTCTGGTTGATCAACATACACCTCTTCAGTAAAGCACTTTGTGCTGCAGGAAAGCACTTTTTACATCAAGTTAGTAAACACACGAGCCTCTTTGTGCTGCAATAGCCAATAGACTTCGTATGGTATCCCATCTAGCCACTGGTGCAAAGACTTTTGTATAGTTTATTCCCTCTGTTTGTGAGTATCCTTTTGCAACCAATCTGGCTTTGCATTTCTCCACCTCTCCTTCTTCATTGAGATTTTTTTGTATACCCATTTGACTCCAATCTTCTTGGCTTGTTCTGGTAGATTTACCAATTTCCAGGTCTGATTTTTCTCAATTGAGTGAATCTCAGCTTCCATTGCACTCTGCCATTTTGGATATGTTACAACATCACAATATATCACTGGATCATATGAGGATATGTATAAAGAAAAATGAACATAATTACTTATCTCTTCCTCCCCTATTTCATCACCACTCACAAAATCACGCATCCAAACTGGTGGCTTTTTCTGTCTTCTTGAGCTTTCTCCAAGTTCAACTCTTCTGGTCTCAGTTCTTGTTGGTTCTAGTGTCTTCTCCTCTTGTTATGCTGTTTCTTGAGTGTCTGTGAGTGCTCCAATATTGTGATCAGGTTCATTTGTGAGAGCTTCAGTTGTATCATTATTGTCTTCTTCATTTATTTCTTCTTCATCACAAATTCTGTCATCACTTCTCCAAGTTAGGATGTTTGAATCAGTCTTGTTTATATCCCAATTCCACTTAGCATCTTCTTCAAAGATGACATCACGACTTACAATGATTTTCTTTGTCCTTGGATTATACAGACGGTAGGCCTTTGATTCATCACTCACACCAATGAGAATACACTTTTGACTTCTATCATCTAGCTTTATACGTCTTTGTTCAGGTATATGAACGTGTCCAACTGAACCAAAGACCCTGAAGTAATCAACCTTTGGTTTGATTCCTGACCATCTCTCCTCAGGTTCCATGTCCTTGACTGATTTAGTGAAGCTTCTGTTTAGAACATGAGTTGTCCATCTAGCTGCTTCTGGCCATAGGCTCCTAGGCATCTCCTTTTCACTTAAAAGACATCTCACCATATTCATTATGGTTTTGTTTATTCGTTATGCAACTCCATTTTGTTGAGGAGAGTAGGCAACTGTTAATTGTCTCTTGATGTCATTAACTTTGCAGAATGTGTACGAGGCCTCTGAAGTGAACTCTCCTCCTCTATCTGTTCTCAAGCTCCTCATGATAGTATTTGCTTCTTTTTCTACCAGGGCCTTGTACACCTTGAATGCATTGAATGCCTGTGCCTTTTCAACAAGAAAGTCGATCCATGTAATCTGTGAGAAATCATCTACTAGCACAAATAAATACCGATTACCAGATTGAGAAGTTGGAGTAACTGGTCCACACAAGTCTGCGTTTATCAGTTCTAGTCTCTCTGATGCTCTCCAGTTTCTCTTCTTAGGAAATTTTACTCTTTGTTGCTTGCCTATGTTACAGATTGAATATATCTTGTTTTCATCTTTCATGTTTGGTAAACCCTTCACCATCTCTTTTTTCTTCATTGTCTGTATGATTTTGTGACTCAAGTGTCCAAACCTGCGATGCCATAAGATCTCCACATCTTCATTTTTTGACTTGAAACAGTTTGCAGAAGTTGGTTTCTTTATCACTTTGACCATGAACATGCGGTTCTTGGTCATGTTTATCTTGACAATCAGACCTTTTTGTGCATTAAAGACTTTGCACATACCATTCTCAGTGATGATCGACAGATTCTTCTCTTGCAGTTGCCCAATACTTAGGAGATTACTAGTGAGATTAGGCACCTAGTACACTTCTGTCACCACTTGCAACACACCCTCTATTGTGACTCTTATGTTCTCTTTTCCTTCAACACTGAGTTTTGATCCATTCTCCCATCGAACAGTGTGTCTAAAGGTCCCATCCAACATTGTAAACCAAGATTTCTCTCATGTCATGTGATTTGAACACTCTGAATCTAAAAACCACACACCATATTCTTCCTTATTCTTTGCCTCCACATGTGCCATAAGCAATAACTCCTCCTCTTCCTAAAACTCAGCATAGTTTGCTCCCTTCTCTTGAGTGTTGCACTCATATTGGTAGTGTCCCATTTTCCCACACCTGAAACACTTGATTGCAAATATGTTTACAAAGGATCTGCCTTTGCCATTCCTCGTGAACTATTTTCTCCTCTTCGATAGTTCCACCTTCCTCTTCCTCGACCAAATATTGGTTCATTTTCAACTTGCAGAACCTGTTCTTCTGCTCCTTTCTCAGTTACTTTGCGTTCATGGACCTGAAGTGATGCTTGCAAATCATCAACACCAAGGAGATCTATGTCGTTTGATTCCTCGATAGAGTAGACTACATAATTGAAGTTCTTTGTGAGACTTCTGAGAATCTTCTCAACAATCTTGACATCTTCCATTAGTTCTCCACAAATACGCATGTCATTTGCTGTCTCCAACACCCTTCCAAAGTAACCGGTCACACTCTCACCACTCTTCATTTCAAGAGTCTCAAATGTTCTTTTGAGCTGCTGTAATTGTGCTCTCTTTACTCTAGAATTTCCATCATGCTTAACCTTCATTGAATCCCACAACTGCTTTGTTGTTTCCTTAAGAGTGATTGTCTTCAGAATGGCTTTGTCGATTGATTGAAACATATAGTTCTTTGCCTTGATATCTTTTAACTTTTCCTCATCCAATGATCTCTGTTGAGCCTGATCAAGAACGGTAAGGGTTCTAAATGCTTCATACCCTGGATCAATAACACTCCAATACTCCTTTCATTGCAGAATATTTTCCATAACTAGGCTCCAGTGATCATAGTCTCCATCAAACTTTGGAACAGCTGGTGCTGAGAAATTTGCCGAATCTGCCATATCTTCTCCTTTTGCTTATAGGCTCTGATACCAGATTGAAGGAAACAAATTTTATGTAATTAAGATTCATACTTTGATTGAATGAAGAAATTAGCTTATGAAGCCGTACAACCATTAAGTTAGAAATAAGGAAATAACTACTACAACTAAGGACACTACTTGTAGACTAAGCCAACTCTTACAAACCAGCTAACTAATGCTAATCGTAATTGACTTGATTGAAGTTAAGAAACTAAACCAAGATAGACCAAACAAACGAACAACATAATACTATTTACTTGAAATCAAATGTAAATTTGAACACTAAACCCTAAATCTTACACTTTAAACCTTAAACCTAAACCTTACACCTTAAAGCCTGAACTCAAACTCAAAACCCTTACCCCCGAAAGTGATGATCAAGCTAAAAAAGTAGTATATAACCTACCGCATGATGTATAGAATAGAAAAATATTTACCATAACTATTACATACAGATATACTTGAAACCTAAATCCTAAATACTTAATTATGAACTCTAAACCATATAAACCATACATCTCAAACTCTAAACCTATGACATAAATCCTACATCATGAACTCTAAACCCTAAACTGTAACCATGAATATAACAATAAAAAGTAGTATAGAGCATACTGGAAGTTGTATTGTATGGAACACATATTTATACTTATACACATGTATACATATTTAGAAAATATATGTGTGTTTTCATAAATTTGAAATGTGAAATGTGCATAAATTTGCAACCGGCGGTGAGTGTTAGCGGTGGTCGATCCGCTTAGCCGAATCTCTGATGGTCGGATTGATGGCGGTTGATGTCGGATGGGCTTCAAGATTGGCTAGGGCATATTACACCGAGTTGGACTATGGCTTTGGGCATTGTCAATTCTATTGGTGGCCCACTTGTTTTTTTGTTTAAGATCAAAATTCTAGTTGTATGTTATATAAGTAATTGGGGTTTGTTTTCTTTTCTTTTGTTATGTTTCTATTTTAGATATTTTAAGTATTGCCAACTTATAACTATTAGGTAAGGGGATACAAATCTATATGTGTATGTATCCGGTATTCAAATCCTACAAGGGTTGTCAACCGGTTCTTCGCGATATCATGGGTGTATGTCGGTTTAAAAAGATATGTATTTCTACTTTATGTAGTCTCTATTTGATATTTGTTTATCAACTCCAAATTGAAGTAGTTATGTCCTCTCTATGTGAGAGAAATTGTCCAATATGGACTTGTATCTTCTCTTTGGTGGGACTTATCTACTCTTTGTGGGTTTGTATTTTCTCTAATCTAATATAATATGTTGACAAAAAACATAAAAGAGAAAAAAATCATGATTCGTTAACAAACATCATTTTTTTGTTTGCTACATGATGATTATATTGTTAGTGTGTTATGAAATGGGTGAAACAAGATAAATGAAAGACTCGCATGATGTAAATAAATTTGAAGGGCATATGGTCATATGACATGCTCAAACAGTTAGATTATGAGACAATTGCAAAAGACAAGATCTCATCATGCAGTTCCAAAAATCGAAAGGAACGTTTCAAAATTCCTACTAATGGTTACACTTGTGGTTGTGAAAAATTTCAAGATGTATTTTATAATTTCTAAATTAATTTATCATTTTTATAAATAGATAAATATGAATTATTTTCTCAGTATTAATTTATGAAAGTGAATGAGAAAATATAAGTTTATGTCTGGTATTACATTTAATTCTTTTTGTAAACTTTGATCTTTATGAATTGTAAATTTATGTGATACTAATACTGCTTAATAATTTCTTCCCGGTTTTTTTTGCTATGGCACAAATGATTTGAGAAAAAATAAAACAAGTTACTTATTTTCCTTATCTTCATATCAAATGTAAATTTTTTTATTCAGAAAAGATTTATGCATAGCTTTTAAATGTTATGTAGTTAGTTTGTGTAATGAAATAAATGCAGACAATTAAAGATGATTATATGCAATTTCTAGACTATTCTTTTAGAAAGTTAATTTTTAACAAAAAACTCTATATTATTTAGCTCATTTAAAAAAAATATATATACTTGCATAAAAATTAAAAAATAATCATCAACTTATAAAAGAAATATATACTTACAAAAAGGTATTGATAAAAATATTATGAGTATGTTTTTTTCTATCAAGCATATATGTTAGTTTCATATAGGATATAAATCAATTCTGTTAAGAAATAGTGTTCACAAAGACGTTGAACCATAAGAAAATATAGATCTAATCGTATTCATTGGACTTGAAAATTTGATTACATAACCATTCCTAATAATTTTATCTCTAAACAACATTTGTAACATAGTAATTTCCTCAACCTTATTATTCAATAGATTCTAAGCACCTACACTTTTCTAACAATCAACATAGATAAATCATACATTATCATTTATTCGCCGATGAGAAAATATACTGACTACCATTTATAGATAAAAATTGTGAGAACCAAAATTTGCACTGTCGATTTTCGTTAATTAAGAAAAAATCGAGTAAACTCAACTTTCCTATATGTCCTGGATTTATGTGAGTCAAATGAGTACGAGATCATAACGCAAGAAACAACAATAAAAATACGAGATTAAAAGTACGAAGATGGAAAAAGGGTTTCTTATTTTGAATCGTATGAGCGCGTTACAATCAGATGATAGCCTCAGCCGCCAGAACTGTTGGCGAGTATCCTAGATCTAACAACAGAGACTGATAAATCTATTTGAGTCGCAACTCGCTAACAAGAACGGAAAAATAACCTAAAGCCCTAAGTATTTTGGTGTGTATAATTAAACGTCTATGTGCTTCCTCTTCATCTCTTATATAGACTTCAAGGTTAATCCGTCTTCATTTTCCCGTTTTTCGTGTTCGATTCTTACGCGAAAATCTTCCTTTTCGAGTTTATTATTTTGTGAAAATATTCATTTTTTAGATTTCTTCCATTTCTTTACGGATTTCGATCGTCATTGTGCTTGGGAAGAATTCTCATTTGGAATTGTAAGTGGGCCATTATCGTGTTTTAGACCTTGTTGGACCGTTTTATGGTTTAGGTGATTTTAAAAATCCATATATGAAAACTGGCCTTTCGGGCGATGATAGAAATTTTGCGAAATAATAATATCAACCGTACAGATAAGATAACATTGGCGTTCAAGTTAGCCGTTAACGTTTCATACGATTGATAAATACAGACATGTCCTTATGACTATTCCAAAGAATGATGAATTTAATCTTATAGTTGAGATAATCTTCGGTGTTTCAGCTAACCATTATCGTTTTATACGATTAAATCTTATATAAAAAGATTTTACGATTTTTTCACAAGTTGTAGGAAATAATCGTATGGATAAAGTAACTTCGGTGCTTAAGAAAACCAAAACCGTTTATACGATTAATTCAGATTTTATACGATAAGTATGAGTTTTACAATTTTTATGATAGAATTCTAATAGAAACCCGAAATGATACAAAATGAGATATGATATGAAGCATGTTGCCCAGCTTGCCAGTTGGCGAGCTAAATGTGTAAGATTCAGCTCGCCAATTAGTTCAGTTGGCCAGTTGGTGAGCTGAATGTTTATGATTCAGCTTGCCAACTAGCGAGCTGGACATGCTCAGTTCAGCTGGCCAGTTGGCGAGCTAAATGTGTAAGATACAGCTCGCCAGTTGGCGAGCTAAATGTGTAAGATACAGCTCGCCAGTTTGCAAGCTGAGCGTGCTTCGTTCAGCTTGATAGTTTTCGAGCTGAACGTTCATCGAAAACATACGCTAACGTATATCGTGAATGTGTTGTCCGTAAATGACATGATTTGCAATGGAAGTGTTTGTTCGGAGATTGTGATTCCCACTTGTTGAGTTATTTCTGTATTTCTTGGACGTGGATTTCAAGCGTACTGTTTTAGCCCCAATAGTTAGACCTCCATCTTGCAAGGCTCGAGTTTGAAGGTTGCGAGCGAATGATGTATATTTTTATCGTAATTCGCAATCGAGAAATTACCTTAAATAGTCTTAGTTCTTTAATGATTATAATATTGCGGAAAATTTCTTCAATAAGTAATAGATTATCAACCTTCATTTCCATTCATTTCCACTTCCTTCAAACTTCTAACTTAAGAGGTTTGCTAAAATGACTTCTCCTTGTGATGGACAGAAAGACAGCAACGCCGCCGTGGGTAATGCTCTCCCGGGGAGCTCTTTCGATTCCCTAACTTGCAAAGCAGTTTCGGTTCACGTGGCAGAGTTCCTTTCCTTCTAGGATGAGATATCCCGCTGTTGTTCTGACGGGATCTTTGGTGTCGTCCGTAACGTTGGCCTTTGTGCCTGAGTCAACACCCTCTTCCTCGGTCAATTCGGATCGCAGAGCGATTAAGCCAATAGGCTCTTCAACGGCCCCCATTCCCATAGGGGATTCTGAGCACATGACCGACTAGATGCCTCCTCCTCTTCCTGTCAAACATGAGATTATCATGGTGTAACATGCTCTCGTTATTACCTCAGGAGGACGTGAGAGACCTTTTCCTGCTCCAGGGGTAACCAAGAAGAAGATATGCACAAGAAGGGATGAGGTTGGGCCCTCGCCGCTTGTAACTTCGGGCTCGAGTGCGATGTCGCGACATCGTGCTAAGGTTTTTTTTTGAAATCCCTTCTTCATCATACTTTTTTTCCTTACTCCTTTACGTTTTTTGCAGCTTGTATACTTGATTACTGGGATACTCGATGACTGCGGATCGAAGGTAGAACGTCTTACGGCAGCGCTTGCCAAATCAAAGGAGAAGTCGTCGCGGTTGAAGGCGAAGCTGAAGGTAATTGAGGGTGCTCTTTCCTTAGAGGTATCTCAATTGGAGGATCATATCATCCGGCTCAAGAGGAACCTTGGGAAGACGACGAGCTCTTTTCTCAAGGAGAAGAAGGCTAGGAAAGTTAAAGAAAGGGAGTTGCACCTTCTACAGCGCCAGATGAAAATTATGGACGGTGAGGTCCCGGAGGTCAGAACCGAGTTGAGAATTGCTGATCGTACCCTTCCACAGTCTCCTGATAACCTAATGAAGCGCGATTGCAAAGGTATCAAGCCCCGCGAGGCGGGTGAAGATGGGGTTGATGATGCAGTGGTGGATTCTGATGGTGCATCGGGTGAGGACGAAGTCGTCATCTTGAATGATGAATGAGGTTGCTGTCCTGTTTAGGACTTTAAGTTCTTATGATTGTTTTTTTGGCTGAATATGGCTGTATTAATCATGGACGCATCCGTATTTTGCCTCGGGTTCTTTGCCGCTTAGTAGCTTTGCACTTTTAACTGCTTCGCGGTATTTTGTTAATGAAATGTGTTTCTCGTATTTTGAAAATAATGTTATATATAGAATTAGAGTTAACGTTATGAGTAGTCACTTTTTTCCCTGTCCTCTGATGATCGCTACATCCGTTTTTTCGTTTCGTGCGCGAATTTTTAAGAAAATCTAATTTTCAAATTTTGTGGACTTGCGTACATAAGCGACGAGACATATTTAGGGATCTTGTAACATTAGATACTATGTATGGAGATGTTAGAGACCAATTTGCGGGGTTTAAAGAAAAGACCTAGGTTTAATCTCGGTTTTAGGGCATGCGATGACTATGTTGGCTTACGTATCTTGTTTGCGATTTCAACCTAGTTGCGTCTCAATATTGGGGTCTGCAATAGGTTCTAGGCTTATATGACTCGCATCGATCGGGAACCGAGCATCTCTTCGAAGACAATATTAAGTCGTCCGAAAGTACTGACAAAAATTTTGGTTGTTATAGCGTTTTTATCCTTGTGTCGGATGTATGAGAACCTAACTTATGAAAGGTTAGTGACTAGTTCGTCCGTCTGGGCCAATCAACGGATCCAATTTTGGAGCAAGTGATTGTTCTTTTTTGGTGTCATAGTCTGTGGCGATTGTGGTTGCATGAGCTTGGAAGTTTGGCTTTGGAAATTTGCAATGTCTATATTTTTCTGAAAATTCTTTTTCTGCTCGAAGGTTTTTTCGTTCAGAACATGTTTGAGAGATGTTCATGCGATTTGTTAAAGGGCATGTTTGTCCTTGTGAATGAGGAAAAGAGTTAGTTGAATTTTGTTAAGGAAGATTTTTCATATGATTTCAGTTTCTGGGTCATACGATGTTTTCCACTGTTACATGGGTGTTTTTTAATTGAATAAGTTTGTGATTTAAACGGATAGTGGGATTTTCTAAGTAAAGATTTGTTTTCCTTGTTACAGAAAGTTTTAAAAATATCGAGTACAGAAGTGCAGATATTTTAAAATATGGGAGTATACGAGTATATTTATACGTACCCACTCCCCTCTTTTTTCAAGAGGGGGACAACTGCACTTTTCTCATGAAAAGTGCAGCTACGTACCCTTTTTTAGGGATCAAGGTGTCTCTTAGTTCAGTGGTGTTAGGATGTTGTTGCTTATTGATAGTATAGAGAAAAGTGCAGCTACGTACCCTTTTTTAGGGATCAAGATGTCTTTTAGTTCAGTGGTGTTAGGATGTTGTTTCTTATTGATAGTATATCTTGAGGTGCATCGCCTTCCGGGTCCTTGGAATTTTGTGTTTTGAATTATAGCGATTTCATACGCGCCTGATCGGACAATCCTTATGATTTTGTATGGTCCTTCCCAGTTTGCTCCTAGTTTTCCTGAGTTTCGTTCTACGCTGTTTTGGAAGACTTTCCGAATAACCAGGTCGCCTTCCTCGAAACTACGAATTCATACATTTAAGTTATAGTACTTTTCGGCTGCTTGTTGGTAATTTTGGATTCGTATGAGAGCATGATCTTGGCGATCGTTGATGAGGTCAAGATTTTCTAGTAGCATTAAATTGTTCATTTTTTCTTGCTCTAGGAATAGCTTTCTGCGTATTCTGAGGAATTTGATTTTCGCGAGAATTATACATTATGATCCGTATACAAGAGCGAATGGAGTCTCTCTAATTGCTCTCCTCGGTGTCGTTCAGTGGGACTAAAGGATTTCTTTGAGTTCCTCGGCCCACCGACCTTTCTTTGCGTTGCCTTGCAGATATCTGAGAGTGGATTTAGTTAGTCGTATCTTCCACTTTACGCAAAACGCCATGAATATTGTTTAAATGATCTGAGATCTGTTGTCCGTTACGATTTCGTATGAGACTCTGTGTCTATAGAGGATATTTCTCCATACAAAATTTTTGACTTGAGAGTCTTTAGTGCTTGCGTACAAATCGGCTTCGACCCATTTCCAAAAGAAATATGTTAAGATTAACAAGAACCATTTTTGTTTATATTTGTGCATGGGGCCAACAATATCCATCAACCATCGCATAAATAGATATGGTGCCGAAATAGACGAGAGTAGTTATGCGGGCTTGTGGATCGTTGGTGCGTGCCTTTGGCATTTTTCGCACTTGCGGGTGAATTTTTTGCAATCATTGGCCATCGTTGGCTAGTAATAGCCGTGACACTTGATTTTGATTGCAAGGGATCTTCTGCCGGAATGATTTCCGAATGAACCAAAATGGACTTCTTCCATGATTTTCCGTGATTTGCCTCCTTCTACACATGTCATGAGTGGTCCGGAAAAAATCTGTTTGTAAATCTCTCTGTCTACTAAAGCGTATCGGGGGGCTTAAATTTTGACATTTCGAGCAGCCTATTTCTTTGCATGGAGAATAACTTCGGTTATGTATGCTTGATTCCAAGGAATTGGCCTGCACATTTTCTGAATGAGGTATTCTTGTGAGGGCGAATTGGTCAAAGCCCTGGGAAAGGTCCTGGAAGAGTTTTAAATACAATTTCCTCCTTTCATCCTTGGCCTCGTATTCTTCCTAAACCGGCACGCGACGAGTTGTGAGTCAAAATAGACGTGGATCTTTTGTATTTTAATTACTTGAGCTAACTGTAACCCGGCGATAAGCGCTTGGTATTTGGCTTCGTTGTTTGACGCGTGGAACATTAGCCAGAATGACTGTTCTAGTATTTCTCCGGGTGGTGACGTGAGTTGGATTTCGACTCATGAACCCTTTTTGGATGAAGATCCGTCGACATGGAGGGTCCAAACTGAGTTTAGTTCCTGGTTTGTCAAGTTTTTCGTAGGGAGTCTACCAGGAACTCTGCAAGGACGTGCGACTTTGCACAAGTCTTTTTCTGATACTCGACATCTTATTCGCTCAAATTGATCGCCCATTTTGCTAATCTACCCACCTTACTGGGGTTGTGCAAGATCGTACATAATGGGAATGGGGTGAGGACAATGATCGTGTGTGACTGGAGATACGGCCTTAGCTTCCGTGTTGACATTACAATGGTGAGTGCCAAATTTTTTGTAAGCGGACATCATGACTCAGCGTCCAACAAAGTTCTTCTTATGTAAAAAATGGGTTTTTGCTCGATGTGTTCTTCTCTAATGAGAACACCGCTTAATTTCATTGAGCTCCATACATACTTCTTGAGGCATAGTAGATGACATAGAGATTCTTATCTTTTCGCTGTCCAAGAACAGCTCCTACCACGAAATCACTTGCATCATACATCACCTCAAAAGGTAGATCCCAATCTAGTGGTTGGATTATTGGAGCACTCACCAAGGCTCCTTTATTCTCGAGAAAGGCAGCCTGACACTCATCATCCCTCTCGAATTTTACTTTCTTGCACAAAAGCTTTGCTAGAGGTCTAGAAATATTTGAGAAGTCCTGAATGAACCCTTTTATAAAAATCTGACCTAAAAAGCTGTGAACGTCTTTTACAGATTTGTGTGCCTGGAAGTTAGTCATAACCTCAATATTAGCTCTATCCACCTCAAAAACTTTCTCATAGATCTTATGTACCAGCACTATCCCATTTGTCACCATAAAGTAGCGCTTCTCCCAGTTGAGCACCAAGTGTTTCTCCTCACATCTCGGGAGAACCATGCACAAATTAGCAAGGTAGACATCAAAGGAAGAGCCATAGATAGAGAAATCGTCCATGAACACTTCCATGATGTCTTCAATAAGATTAGTGAAAAAGAAATCATGCATCTCTGAAAGGTAGCTGGGGCATTGCGCAGTCCAAAAGGCATCATGCTATAAGCATAAATATCAAATGGACATGTGAATGTCTTCTTCTCCTAGTCATGTGGGTGAATGTGAATCTGAAAGAAACCTGAATAAACATCTAAGAAACAGTACTAAGGGTGGTTAGCTAATATCTCAAGCATCTGGTCAATAAAAGGTAAAGGAAAAATGATATTTGCAAGTAGCAACATTAAATTTCTTAGAATCTATGCACATTCTATGACATGTAACAGTTCTAGTGGGAATCAACTCAACCTTATCGTTCTTAACAATTGTTATACCCCTCCCCCTTTCTTAGGAACTACATGCACATGACTAACCTCGTTTCATTTTCTAGAAGTTTTATTATCTCCTTCTTAACAACATCTTTCAGATTAGGGTTTAGACGTCTCTGATGTTCTATAGAAGTCTTAGATTCATCTTCTAAATGTATCCTATGCATACTAAAATTTGGTGATATCCTTTTGATATCATTTAAAGTGTAACATAGAGCTCTATGATACTTTTTCAATTGACACAAGAGAAAAGCAGCCTCTACATTATTAAAATCAGCATTCACAATCATAGGGTATGTAGAATTAAGTCCCAGAAACGCGTACCTGAGCCCTGTTGGGAGGGTTTTAAATTCCAGCTTTGGACCTTTCAGCTTTCTTCATGGATCATCTATAGGTGCAGGGTACGGTTTAGGTGGAGCCTTGGCAGCTGTCTCCACTAATGCCACAAAATCAGTCATCTCCTCAATCCATTTACTAGCATCAAACATCCTGGTAAAACCTGTAACATCATCCCTAAGAATCATCAAAATGATCATCAAATAAAAAATCAATGCAATATCAAAATGATCATCAAATAAAAAATCATCAACAACTCCCACAATAGTTTCGGTAACGGTATCAACCCAAAAGGACTTGGCATCTAGAGATGGTTTACCCAAGACTTCTAATATATTCTATTTCATCACCATATCACCAAATGAAGATTGATCTTTCGTTTCTTCGAATCCATGTTTGCTCTAACTATAGCCAAGAAAGGTCTTCCTAAGATTAGAGGGTCTTTGGGTTCCTCTCCAAGTTCCAAAATCACAAAGTCGGTTGGTACAAAAGTTGTTCCAATCTTATTCGGCAGGTTCTCTAGAACTCTAATGGGGTAATTCACAAAACGATCAACTAAAACCAGTGAGATCTGTGTACCTTTAATTTTTGACATTCCCAACCGCTTAGCCACTGAGAAAGGCATGAGATTTACGCTTGAAACCAAATCACAGAGAGATCTGGAAAAGGTGATGTCTCCAACCTCAACTGATAGAAAAAAACTTCATGGGTCCCCAAGCTTCTTAGGCATCTGAATCTGTATGATAGAACTGCATTCCTGTGTAATCTTCATTGCGCCTTCTTCCAATGTAAGCTTGATTTTAACCATGATTTTAACGTATTTCTCCAAGGAAGGAATCATTTGACATGCATCAGAGAATGGAAGTCTTACGTTCAATTCTTTGATGTTCTCCTTGCACTTTGCATCTTCTAGATCCTTCCTGTAGGTTCTGGGCTTAATTGGATAAGGCACCTTTGGTTTGTAGAATCTTGAAGAATAAACATTTATTTCGGGCTAGAGATCGATCGATCTCAGGGATCTATCGATCTCTCAAAGTTTTCTTGATCGATCCAGCAGGGATTGATCGGTCTCTTTGGTCAGGATCTCCTTGGTCAATCTCAAGGAACGATCGATATCCTGAGGGGAACGATCGGTCGTTTGTCCATGGAATTTTTTTAGCTGCTTGCCTGATCGATCCATTGGAGATCGATCGTTCTCCTTCTCCGGAGCTTGAAAGAACGATCGTGCCCTGGGAGATCGATCGTGCATATATCATTTTTGGACTTCTAAAATTCTTCTGCTTGTTCAAATTCATCAACTTCCTCAGCCAATCCTTCCACTGATTGATCTATCCTTTAGCACTAGGCAAAGATTTTCCACTTCTCAACGTGATAGCATTCACATACTCGTTTTTCATGGTATTAATATCTTATTTCCCGGGTAGAAACCTAGTTGGTCTCTTTACAGCTTCAGCAGTTTGACCGACTTGAGTATCAAGATGTTTCACATGTGTAGAGAGGCTTCAAACTTCTGGTTCAGTTCACTGAATTCTCTTTGATATGTTGTTTCCCTTCCAAGAGTTGTTTGAGCATCATTTCCATTGAATTTCCTTACTAAGCTTTAGGTGGAGGTGCTTGTTGAAATACAGGTTGAAAGGTCTTTTGAAAATTGCGTGAATTCGAGTTCTGCGCAAAGCTCCTATTTTTTTTTCCGTGGAAACCACCACCACTTGAGTTTTGACCATTGTTTACCAGAATTCTATGTTAAAGGCTTTTGTTGAGTTGGGTAGACGTGATCATGGGGATTCTCCACATTGTTGCTTCTCCAAGAGAGATTGGGGTGAGTCTTGTTGAAACTTGAATTGTATATGTGATTATACACCCTTTGACCTTGGCTATTAATGTAGCTCACTTCCTCTTCAACAAATTCTTTGTCTTTCTCTTGGAAACCAAAAGAAGCAGCTTCTACATCTTCAGCAAAACTCACATGTTTCTGGTTTTTATTTTTGAGAAGTTGAGTAAGTAGCCCTTTCATTTCTGAAACTCGTCCTTTCACTTCGGAGAGTTCAGAGGTGTTAGAAGTAGTTCCACTGGTTCCTCTATCGAAGTTTGGGCAATGGTTGTTGTTGCTAACAGCCAGGTTCTCAATCAGGTGATAGGCATCTGGGATAGCTTTTGTTATAAAATAACCATTGCTGGATGTATCCAAGGAAAGCTGCTAATTTTGATCTACTCCTCTGTTGAAAATATTGAGGAGACTTATATTTGAGAAACCATGATGAAGGCAGTCACGAAGATTCTCTTTGAATCGTTCTCAAGCTTCAAAGAATGACTCTACATGACCTTGTTGAAACCCAAAGATTTTGTTTTGCAAAGTGTTGGTACTGGCAGTTATGAAGAAGTAGTTGAGAAAATTGGCTCTACAATTGTCCCAAGTTTCAGTAGAATCAGTAGGTAAGGACTTCAACCACCGAAGTGCTCTCTCAGCTAGAGAGTGGCAGAAGAGTTTGCAATTCATGAAATCCTTTGAGACTCCTTTGAGTTGGGTAGTGCTGCAGATGTCCTCAAAGTTATCAATATGGTCCATTGAATGCTCGATGGGTAAATCGTGAAATTAGTTTTGGCGAAGCAGCTGGATGAGTTACCAAGGGAACTGATAGTCCTGACGTTGAGGTTTTCTGGGTTGAATGGCATTCCTATTAGCAAAGAATTCTTAAGGGTTGTTGAAATCACCGACTAAAGAGTGGTTTTGGGCTGGGCAAATGTTGGCAAATCCATTCAGATCTTCTATCATGATGTAGTTCTACCCAAGGTGATTACCATTACCAGCTCCGTGGTGTCCTTGTGGAACTTGATTGCCATTAGCTCCTCCTCCTACTGGGTTGAGTATCAAGTCATTGACTCAGGAGGAGGCAAGTTGTTTGGACCTTCGGGATCGACCGAATTGTATTGATGAACATTATCAACCATTGAGTTGGATGATCTTGTGTTCTTCTTTGCTTTCCGGTTTGAATGTTTTAACTTCGAGAGTCCTGCATTACTAAGGTTGAAAAATTCCCTGGATTTGTCAGATCATCTGGTTATGCACCTGTTGAGGGAACCGAAATTCACATTGTCGATTTTCGTTAGTTAGGGAAAATAAGAGAAACCCCGTTTTCCCCAGAGACCCCATATTTCTGCGAGTCAAACGTAAATAAGACCATAATACTAAAATAAGTAATAAGAACACGAATTTAAGAATATGAAAGAGGGGAAAAGAGTTTCTTATTCTGAGTTGTGTGAGTGTGTTACAGTCATATGATAGCCTCGGCTGCAAGAACTGTCGGCGAGTATCCTAGATCTAACAACGGAGACTGATAAACCTAATTGAGTCACAACTCACTAAAAAAGAGGAAAAATAATCTAAAACCCGAAGTATTTTTTTGTGGAGAATTGATCGTTTCATGCTCATCCTCTTCATCTCTCTTATATAGGCTCTAGGGTCGGTCCGTCTTCCATTCTTTCGCGGAAATCTTCCTTTTTCAGATTTCTTCCATTTCTTAACGGCTTACAGAACAATTTTCAACCGTCATTGCGCTTGGGATAGATTTTCATCTGGAATCATAAGTGTTCCATTATGTTGTTTTAGGCCTCGTTGGACCGTTTTACGATTTAGGCGATTTTTACAATTCATATCGGAGAACTAGCTTTTCACACGATTTTATGATAGAAAATTTGTGAAAAGATAATATCTATCATATAGGTGAGATAAAGTCAGCGTTTAAGTTAGCTATTATCGTTTTATATGATTGATAAGTACGGGCGCGTCCTTATGACCATTCGGAAGAATGATGATTTTAATCATATAGTTAAGATAATCTTAGATGTTTCGGCTAACCATTATCGTTTTATTCAAAGAAATTTTATACAAAAAGGTTTTACAATTCTTTCCCAAGTCGTACGAAATAATCGTAGAGATAAGGTGACTTCAGTGTTTTAGGTAACATAAACCTTTTATACGATTAATTCAGAACTTATACGATAAGAACGATTTTTCTGGTTTTTTTTTTTGCAGAAGTCCAACGAAAACTCGGAATGATACGAGAGGAGAGATGGAACTTGTGTGGTTAATATTGCCAACTAGCGAGCTGAAATTGTGTGGTTCAACTTGCCAGTTGGCGTGCTGAACTTGTGTGGTTCAACTTGCCAGTTGGCGAGCTGAACTTGTGTGGTTCAGCTCGCCAACTAGCAAATTGAACTTGCGTAGTTCAGCGTATGCAATTTTATTTTGTCTGTAAAAGGTATTCAGAACTACATCATTTGTCCAAAGATTACGATTTACTTGTTGTTGTTCCAAAACGTATTTGTCGAGGTCTTTCGTATTTCTCGGAAATTGATTTAGAGTATGATAGTTTCGAGACAAAACCTTGTTTTCTAAGGACAAAAAGTACAGAGATAATCGCTAAGTATCCAACGATTGTGTCTGATTCTTTCGAAACATACTCCTTATGGTTCTTTGGAAGTATCACGACTTTAGTTAGTTTGTTACGTTGATTGGGATTGGTCCAATTTGATGCATGGATCGACGGTTGTGAGGCATCGATTTCATCGTGACCATTTTTGACCCTAACAATTAGCCCCCTAGCTCGCAAGAATCACTGGAATGTTCTTGTGAGGTATTAACGCTACAAGAAAAAGTCTCATTGATAGGACACGATTAACACTATAAAAGGCTTTTCATAGCGTTTCCATAAACGCTATGACTGGACCAGCTATCGTA
>OVBE01005109.1:9943-22384 GCA_900406425.1 Iberis pinnata | reverse complement strand
TGAAAGTTCTGAAATTTTAATGACTTCCACAAACAAAATGCACTTGCGGTTCTCTTTCTCAATGGACCATAGATAACCACAAATGTCCTCATCATCAGAAATCGATAATTTTTCATCACTCCCAACCAACAGTGGAATGTAACTCAATTTCAGTTTGACATTACTTTCATCTAGCCCGAGCTTTTTGCAGATACATGCTTCTACCATTGAAAGACTTATCTCATCTATTTCATTTTTCCAAACTAAATAATATATTTTATCTTCGCATCTGAAGTGTATGATGACATTGTTGCTCATTATATCCTGCAAAAACCATTGAATAATCTATTATGCATAGATAAATCATCACAACCAAATTAATTCGTATGAAAAAACTATTAAAATTATGTCATTATTACTAGTTATACCACAATTATCAGTAATACTAGTTTCCCTAGTTGCCCTATCGTACCACTATCAATTTTCATATCTTCATGCTATACAAATCGAACAGTGCAACTATTCTCCTACTCAATTGAAGTCATTTATGAACTCCAAGACCTAGGTGTGACATCTAAATCCATTCAAATCATGTTTCCCAGCTCATTCAAGAGCTTTCCAATCGGGAAAAGCTTTGAACTTACATGTTTTACGTTTTGAGTCTCCTTGAATTTGAACAGCAGTGGAGGACCAAACCGGAGGCGGAGCAGCTTTGCAATGGTAGAGGAGAGCTAGAGGAGGTAAAAAAATCGTCGAAGGAGGCTCTCTCTCCTGCATTGTGTCGGATTGGAACGCTAAATCGAAACCGCCGTCTAACAAAACGCACTTTCGTTTTGTTAATTTTATTTCATGTTTTTTCTTTTATTTTAGAGATTATTTTTGTAATTTCATTTGCTTTAATGAAATTGAGAGATATATAGAATAGCCTAGGATATAAGTAATTTTGTAATTTTGTTTGTTTGAAATAGGATAAATGAGAAGATGTCTTTCTATATCGATTCTCTTATCATTCTCTCAATCTCCATCTCCAACTCTAGTTTACAAAGGCGACAGTGACGGAGGAGGAGAGATAGATGATGAAGACGATGCTTGTGAAGACGGTAACGGTGATGGAACCAGAGATTTTGGAACGATGATTGTGAAGACGGATCGGAGTAGTCTTAGCAAGAACAGTCCGTACTCGTCCAAACTGCGAAGCTTATCAAATTTGTCAATAGTGTTCTCCTCAATCTCTTTTCTAGATCAACAGTCCGTACTCGTCCAAACCGATACTTTTACTAATTTAGATCAATTTTGAATTGCTTCTGAGGTTTTAGCTATTCTCTAGGAGGCTGTGAAGTCATGTTCTTCCAAAGACTATTAAGATTAGGTTCTCGCATTGTTAAAGACCTTCCAACAGGTATTTCTTCTCTGATTTTGATGTAAAGGATGAAAAATTCATAATAGTTTCAGTGATGTAATATCCCCTTTGTATGTTTGCGCAGAGAGGCATATCTCAACAGGTGGAATGAGGATTCTACAAAGGTCTTATGGCCAATATCTGCAGTCTTCGGTTAGTTTGAGCTTTGTTTCAACTTTTGAAAAGTCATTGTACCTCCCATTTTCAATTAAAATGTGTATAGGTAAAAATATTGATGAAATTGATTTTGATTTTGTATTTTTAGCTAACTGAAGATAAATATAGGCAAATGTCATAAAATGGATAAGTTTATGCAATCAATAAGTATGGGTTTTGCTCAGAGAGATAACCTACGGATTGATATGTATCTAAAATGTATATTGTGCCTTATGTAAGTGAATTAGCTTCGTAAGTCGGATGGTTTAGATTCGTGTTTTCTCTTACACATTCCATCTTGATTTGATAATTGACATCAACGCTCTTTCTCCTTGTTTATTGACAAGGTTGTACCACAGAGGCAAACTAGGACTTTTCAGGAAGCCTTTTTCTCAAATAGTCATAATCTGTTTGCATCTTTCAGCAATACCTCTGAGAAAAGTGGCGAAGAAACAGAATAGTAAGTTCTCAGAAAACATTCAGCTCTTGACATAAACGTATGTGGACACGATAGTAAGCACACTAATGCATTTCATTTGTGTTTTTTTTATCCTAGTGAAACTTCTAGTCAGCCTAACCTAACATATTTAGTAGTTTATGATCAAGTAATGACTTTGGATATGCTAACTATGTTACTTGATATGATATTTTTGTAGGTGGAACTTGACATTGATGTGAAAACTGTCTTGTATGATACTAAACAATCGTTCTACAAATGTAACTTCATCAACGGCGAGTGTACATTCAACACAACATCTCTTGCTGGAAATTCTATTGTCTTAACTTCACCAGTACCTAACAGAAGAAATGGACTCTACTGATGTTAACCTACTTGAAGAAGCCATGGGAAATGTTGGGCTGACGAAGACTACTGCAACAAAAATGGAGTATGCGATTCTTGCTGAAGATAAACATTTGCCTATGTAAGGATTAACTCTTTCTCTAACTTTTTTGTTTGTTTGATTAAGCTGCATTCTTCAACCTCGTTGGAATTTGAATCTAAACTTTCTCTACCAGTCTTAAGTATCAGAACTTTGATTTGCTTTAAGTTTTTGATAATGTTGTTATTGATGTTTAGGTATGATGAGATGAGTAGCAATTTCAATGTTGAATACATTGCTAGAGGTAATTTCATATTTTTGGTGTTCTTTGATAATCTTGTAACTCTTTAATCGTGTATGCATTAACAAGTTTGTGATGCCTCTTGTATAAGCTAACAAGATTAGATGCAAAGACCAATTAATAAAGTTTACGTCTCAAAAGACTAATCTGCCTGTATGACTTTATTTTAGAAGAACAAATTATATATCCATGATGTTTTCTCGTGCAGGTCATGGTGTTAAACTAGTAATAGACTCACATTCGCTTTGTTGTTTTGATTTCACTTTCTCTAGTCATTTGCTATGTCATGTTATTAGATCTTCAACTGCTTATAATAACAAATTATTTACAGACTCTGAATAAGATCTTTCCCAAGGAAACCCTTCTATGGAAGCTTCATCTTCTTAAACTGTTTCTATGAATATATAGGAATATAGTAGCTAGTGCAAGTGCTGACAACAAAGTGTGATGCTAAACAATCTGTGTATGTATTTGGTTGCAAAGATTCTGTCTTGCAGATACAAGGTAACTTTTTTCCCCATTCCAATTTCACCAGGAAATTGGATATATGCTCAAAAATCTTTGAGGCCATAACTGTTGTTTCATATTCTGAAGGTAAAGTGAATAACATCACCATTGACAAATGCACCAAAATGGGTGTTGTCTAAGCGAGATCTTAACAACAGCCAAATCGAGCGAGATCAATGTAATGGTACCTGGTGCTTCCCCTGATGGAGATTGGGTATGACTTTAGTCTCTTCATAACCATGAAAACCTTTTGATCTCTTTCTATTAGAATCATTCTCATTGTTTTGTGACAACATTTATAGGTGGAACATGCGTTACCTCAACAGTACAATCATGTGTTCACCAAAGGAAAGTTTGAGACAACACCAGTCTCACACTCAGGTGCTTAAGCTAAGGAGAATCTCTATTCACTAAGAGTTTTGCTTTGAATATCAGGTCTCCTTTCTTGACTCACATGCTTGGTTTGGTTTCTTGGGATTATGATAGAGCAGAGACTCTTTTTGTTTATTGGTTCTGTTTCTGTCTCCTAATACTCTTGTTTCCGACTTTTGATATGCTTTCTCCGTATCTACTATACTCTTGTTTCTGATGCTCATATTTTTTTGTGTGGGTTTACTTAGAATGGAATTTTTTTCTGGTGTTTTGTAGAAAAGAAAGCCGAGGAGAAAGCAGCTAGTTAGGAAGATGAGGGAAGTGGTTGGAAGAGGAAGAGGAAGAGAACATATCTTTTTAAGACTTTGCTTTATGTTATGCTCCTTAAACTTATGACTTATGTATTGTCCATTGATGAATGTTTGGTTGTTATAAAAAAAGTTGATTGTTATTGAGGTTTCTAAACATATTATATATCATAACAAAATTAAAATTACATTCAAAATAGACTATCATAACATGTTATATATCATAACAAAATTAAATATAGCAATTACAAACAGCACCTTATTTGAATTGTAATCAATTTTTATAACTAAAAAGTTGTCTTATAATAACGTTAATTACATCGTCTATTTATTGTCATCGTATCTAAACATAATATAGCATAAAAAAAATGCTATCGTAGAGGGGTACTTATGATGGTTGCCGATGACATAGCATTAGCAGTTTCGCTATGAAAGCCCTACCATAGCATTTATCGTGAGCTAAGAATGTACATATTTGTTGTAGTGTAGAGAGAAAGGGGAAGAGAAGAGAGAAAGCCCTGAGATAGATTAACAGAGAGACTGTGAATTTGTGAGAAAATAAAGAAAATAAAGAAAATAAATAAATAAATAGAGATAGATCGTCGCGTCAAAGTTAATATTTTTGAATAGTGACAATTTTTCGTATTCTTTCCTCTTCGTATTACACGCTTAATATATGGAAACATGAAGCATCACAATTTATATGTCTCTTAACAGCTGAGTTATGGAACTCACATTAATCGTT
The DNA here is from genome assembly GCA_900406425.1 of Iberis pinnata. Taxonomy (NCBI): domain Eukaryota; kingdom Viridiplantae; phylum Streptophyta; class Magnoliopsida; order Brassicales; family Brassicaceae; genus Iberis; species Iberis pinnata. Next base: position 17,796 of record OVBE01005109.1, on the reverse strand, counting down.
ACGGTTCAGTTCTTTCTTACATAAAGGCTGAGTTAAAGGATACTTTAAAGACTACTATATAGATAAATAAAGGTTGAGTTATTCTTACCTCGGGTAACATAATAAGGCATCACTACACGCCTCGTAATATCACATTATAGCTGCGTAATAAGACATCTTAGCCACGGCAGAGAGAGAGAGAAAATCGCCGCGTCATAGTTGTGTATTATGACATAATAGCTGACATAATAACTGCGCAATAAGACATAGGAGTTGACCTCAGAAACGTATTATCCCATCAAAGCTGTGTAGTAAGACATCATTTGCCTCGATTATAAAATTTCTCCATATTATACGGATGAGTTTTGTTTACACGGCTAATATATGAAACAACTAAGTTATTGTTTATCATCCGGCTGAGTTATTATTACTATCTTGTAAAGTTATAAACGATACGGCTAAGTTATTTTATTGAATGCCTGAATTATAAAATTTAAAATACACTTTACGACTGAGTTACATCAACTGATTATTGTTTACTGAAAGCTGAGTTTTAATCGTATGTATTTTACGACTTAGTTATTTTTCTTATACGACTGAGTTATGTTTACGACTAAGTTATGTTTAAGACTGAGTTATGTTTACTTTATGATAGAGTTTCTTCGTGGTTGTAATATATGCATGAGTTTTGTTTCAGTACGGCGGAGTTATTGATTTTAATGTTTGTTTTACGAGTGAGTAGTAACAATTAATATTATTATGAAACTTCCGATTGCATAAACGCTAAGTTATTATTACAATACATGACTATTGCAAGAAGTAAATTAGTTATAGGATAATGAGATTAAGTCTGAAGATTACTCAGATACTGCTTTATTGATCAGAACAACAAATTTTGACTTAAGACTATTAACCTTACATGCTCACTTCATGTCAACTTGTACGTGTTATAAATAATCAAGATGTTTAGACACTTACATGTTGACCTGAAGTGAACACATAAGCTTTGTATTCTAAATTCGAAATTCGTTGTTCTACTTCAACAAAGCAGTATCCGAGTAATCGTCATACTCAATCTCATCACCTTGTTTAGAACAAAAGTTGTTTATAACAACACTTATATGTTAACTTTAATTTACAGCATAACAAATAAAAAAGATAGATGAACAAGAAGGATGTGAATACAAACGTTTCACGTTCTTATCCTTTGATTTGACGTTTCTGTCTATCAACTCTATTTTCATAAGTATTGGTCCATCCATCTTCAAAATATATTGGAGCAATGCTTGTGAAAATAGAATTGATAGACACAAACGTTAAATCAAAGGATAAAAATGTGAAACTTGTGTATTCACATACTTCTTTGGTGGTTTCATAGGATAAACATGCATATCTTATCTTACAAAGACAATCAAGATATGTATATAGAACAACAATGGAAGGACTCAAGACTTTTCCAGGTTGAAGGTGAGTCACATCCGTACCAAAAAATATTTTTAGGCAGTCAGTAATCAAAGGAAACCTTTATCTCATAGCATCCTCAAGAGGAAACGTAGATAGTCTTTCCACTATCCCATTGAAGTGGTTGTGGTTGAAAAAAATAAGAAGAAGAAGCAATTAGAACAAATTTAAGCCAATATAACAAAACACAGAACTGAAATTACCACTTTAATTTACCTTCATTAACAAATTCACATTTATTGCTGAGAATGCCTATTACGACACATGACAAGATTACAAGCCGTCTTTAGTATGTAGAACGCAAGAACAACCTTTGGTGGTTGCATAGGATAAGCTGCCAATATTACAATCAACATTTGGAGATTAGGTGCCCCTTTGGTGGTTGAATAGGATAAGTAGGAGGGAAGCAGATTGAATGCATACTGTTTGTGAGCAATACTAAAATCGAAAGAGAAAGAGAGATTGCATGCATACTTTTTGTGAGGAAAATTGAAAAAGAGCGATTGTGAATTTGTGAACAAATTAAACAAAATAGAGAGAGAGAGAGAGAGAGAGAGAGAGAGAGAGAGAGAGAGAACTGTCGCTTCAAAGTCAAATATTTTTAATATAAAAATCGAAGAGTCAAGATTTTGCGTATCCCGCCTCTTCAACTCTTTTTTACCTTCGTAAAGTAATAAGATTGAGCATAATGTGAAACTGATTTATGGATTTGGATGTTTTTGTGATATGACTGAGTTCTAGTTTAATTACGGCTGAGTTCTGGTTTATACAAGGCTGAGTTACAGTTAACAATGATTTACAGGTTAGAATTATTTTAATATAGCTGAGTTATTGTTAATGTATGTCTGAGTTATTTTTAATGTATGTATGAGTTATGAAATTTAAAATTAACGTGATGACTGAGTTATCTTACTAAAGGCTAGGTTTTTCCTTTTTGTATGTTTGAGTAAAGTAATAAGTTTCAAATTTTCATCTATGCGTTTTTCAAAGTGGTTATTTGACCAAATATAAAGTGTTTTTATAGTTTTCAAAATTATGTTTTGGTTTTATCGAGCTTAATAAATACTGAGAAAATTACCAATATGCTTTTCTTGTTCTAAGTGATTTTTTTGGCTATAAATTATCATTTATCCTTTACACTGAAAGTCTGTCTATCTCTCTAAAATATATCTACAAACTATTTCAAACCATGATTTCTTTGATTACAACTGAAAAATCCTGTATCTCAAGGAGATCACCGACAACCGAATCGGAACAGGAGAAGAGAGTGATTCTCAAAATTATTCGCAATACTCTGTTCTAAACTGAAAATTGAAATTTGAAAGAGACTAATGAAACCAGTAGTTTCATTAGATACAAACTCCGTTCTCTTCCACATCTCTAGTTTGTGGAAGAACAAAGTTTGTATCTAATGAAACTATTGGTTTATATAATTTTCAATTTTCACTTTAAAACAGAGTATTTTGATAATGTGATTTTGATAATTATGGTTTTTGTTCCACATCTCTAGTTTTCTTTTTAAAAATCTGCAAAATGGTAAACTAATTATGGTTGTTTTAAAAGACCATATTAGATAAACTAATTACCATGTGCGCACGCAATCGCAGCTACCGAGTACAGGAATGCTGAGTTCTAAATTCAATAAGGCTGAGTTACTTTTGACGGCTGATTTATAGATCTGAATGGTTTAGCTATGTCAAATAATTTGAATATTAATCGAAAAGGCACGATTTTTCGTATTCCCGCCTCTTCAATTTTTTCATGGTAACGTAATTAGACATCATAGCCTCGTATTATGACATAATAGATGTGAAATATGACATAATAGACATCATCTAGGGTTTGACCTCGGTATCGTAATATCACATCATAGTTGTGTATTACTATGACATAGTAGACAACATCTAGGGTTTGATAAAAATTTCTAGATATTAGTGCTTAGTCGTATTTTACATGGCCAATAAATGTTACGGCTGAGTTATTTTTTTATCATTGGGCTAGGTTATTATTAATGTCTTAGAATACCGTATAAACGATACAACTAAGTTATTCCTAAGAGCTAGGTCTTTCTTTGTGTATGTCTGACTTATGTTTTTTACTTTACGACTGAGTTATTGTTACTGTACCTCTGAGTTATGTTTGCCTCGTAATATGACATAATAGCTGCGTAATAAGACATCATTTGCCTTGTCCATTAAAATATCACGACATTAGTTAGGGCTGAGTTCTGTTTGATTACTGCTGATTTTGAAGTTGTTATACGGCTGTATTCATGCTTAATTTGGCTGAGTTATGTTTGATTATGGTTGAGTTATGGATTTTAATGTTTCTGTTACGAGAGAGTAATAACGATTATTATTATGTGTTCCAAATTTAAATACCTAAATTACATCAAATACATAAATAAGCAGTAGGATAATGAGATTGAGTATGAAGATTACTCAGATATTGCTTTATTGAAGCAGAATAAGGGTTCTGAATTAAGACTATAAACCTTACATGCTCAATTCAGGTCAACTTGTAAGTGATAAACAATCAAGTTGTTTAAACACTTCCAAGTTGGCCTCAAGTTAACAAGTGAGGTTTATATTCTGAAGTCACAATCCATTGTTCTGCTTCAACAAAGAGCTTAAGTTATTATTTCAACACATGAATACTGTAAGAAGTAAATACATAGAGTGACATTGAATATGATAGTACATTCAACAGTTGGAGATTTGGTGCCCCTTTGGTGGTTGCGTAGGATAAGCAGGAGGGAAGAAAAGTCTCGTGCCTTGAAGAATTTCTTTCTAATAGATATGTCTTACATGCGTACTGTTTGTGAGCAAAATCGAAATCGAGAAAGAAAAATTAAGGGAGAGATTGTGAATTTGTGAGCAAAGTAAGAGAGAAATAGAGAAATAAATAGAGAGGGAGAGAGAAAGAGAGAGAGAGAGAGAGGAGATTACTTTAAATTACAAAAAACATAACACGCCTAGTAAACGAATGTTTTCGTGCTCAGTCGTATTTTACAAAAAAAGAATATATATATATAACGGTTGAGTTATTATTTATCATTCGGCTGGGTTATCAAAATTTCTCAGTTAGTAATAAAAGAACATTATAGCTGAGTTATCTTACTAAAGACCTTGTTTTTCTTTGTTTTATTCTGAATTATGTTCTTTAGTTTCCTACTGAGTTATGTTTACCCGACGGCTGAGTTATGATTAATTTACGACTGAGTTATAATCGTGGTTATAACTTTAAGAGTTTGCATAAAATACTGGAATTATAAATTCTAAATAGTCAGAACGAAATTAAAATAAAAACAACTAATGATGAAGAAACAGAATAAAACATCCAGATAACAACCGAACTATCAAACATACAGACCATCATAAATTGTTCGACGAAAACATAAATCTCGTCACCATCTTCCATCATTAACTAAAAAAGAAATAAAAAAAACAATATTAATTCCTGAATGAATTTAAAGAAATTAATAAATAAAAAAGAGACTGAAATAACTGAAAGAGGTGGATATGTAGGTATGAGTCGCTTGTTGTCATATTGGAAACAAACCATGTCAGAATCTACATTTCTCAATTTAAAATACTTATCGATTAACTTCTTCACACGTATATGAACACTCATCGCGAATACATACTGATACCCGACTCTGAGAGTAATTTTGTTCGTATAAATTGGTTCAAGATATGGAGATCTCGTTGACACACGAGAAGACACTGTCGAGGAGCCAGCTATTGTAAAGAGATTTATGTAGAGAATTTTGAAGAATATAAAACGTACTAGTTTTGGTGTTTTCAAAGTGAGAGCCAATATAAAACGGACTCCCTCTATTTCTTTTTAATAGATGTTTTAGACTCAAATTTTTTTTAAAGAAATATTTTGTAATTTGTAAAGAAAGATTTTTGAAGTTTTCAATAGAGAGAGGGAGAATCATCGCGTCAAATTCAGATATTTTTGTCATGATTTTTTGTATTCCCGCATAGGGTTGACCTCGGTAAAATAATATCACATCATAGCTGCATAGTAAGCATCATTTGCCTCGGTTATAAAAATTTCTCGATATTAGTGCTCAACCGTATTTTACACGTCTAATATATGTAGCGACTGAGTTATTGTTTATTATTCAACTGGGTTATTCCTAGTGTCTTATGTAGTACTAGACAATACGGCTAAGTTATTTTTCACTTGATGTCTGAGTTATAAAATTTGAAGATGAACGTTGCGGCTGAGTTATCTTACCGAATGCTTCGTTTTCCTTTTTGTATGTCTCTTACTTAATGACTGAGTTATTTTTACTTTACGACTGACTTATTTTTACTTTACGACTGAGTTATTTTCATGGTTACTTTTCTTTTCCAAATTATAATAGAAACAGAAGCCCATGGGCTAAATGTTTAATCTTTAGTCAGGATCATTCACTACATCGCGTTTAGGGTTAGTGTTCCGACTAAGTTATTTTTCCTATACGACTGACTTATGTTTACTTTACGGTGTAGTTTTCTTTGTTGTTATAATTTATGGCTGACTTATGTTTCAATACGGCGGAGTTATTGATTTTAATGTTTATGTTACGAGTGAGTGGTAACAATTATTATTATGAAAATTCCCATTACATAAACACTAAGTTATTATTACAATATATGACTACTGCAAGAAGTAAATTAGCAGTTGAATAATGAGATGAAGTCTGAAGATCACTCAGATACTGTTTGTTGAAGTAGAACGGATTTCGAGTTACGATTATAAACCTTACATGCTCACTTCAGGTCAACTTGTATGTCTTATAAACAATCAAGTTGTTTAGACACATACATATTGACCTGAAGTGAACACGTAAGGTTTATATTCTTAAGTCAAAATCTGTTATACTTCAACAAACAGTATCTTAGTCACTCTTGTCCCGATTCAAAACCATATGCAATTTTGAATTTGTAGCTACCATTGGGAGCGACATTGAATACGATAGTGCATAACAAGCCATCAGTCTAGTGCCCCTTTGGTGGTTGCATAGGATAAGCAGGAAATGTTACATTCAATAGTTGGAGATTTGGTGCCCCTTTGGCAGGAGGGAAGCGTAAGTCTCGTGCCCAGAAGAATTTTGTTCTAATGGATATCTCTTGCATGCGTAGTATTTGTGAGCCAAATCGAAATCGAAAGAAAAAAATTAAGAGAGAGATTGTGAATTTGTGCGCAAAGTAAGAGAGAAACATATAAATAAACAGAGATACAAAGAGAGAAAGAGAGAATAAGGAAAATAAGATATCATTACACGCCTCGTAATATCACATCGTAGCTGCAAAAATAAGACATCAAAGCCGCATCAGAGAGAGAAAGAGAGAATCGTCGCTATTTATCTTAGAGCTCAGCCGTATTTTACATCATAGAGGCATAGTAAGACATCATTAGCCTCGAATATATAAAAAAACTTTTATCTTAGAGCTCAACCGTATTTTACACTACTAATATATGAAACATATGAGTTATTGTCTATCATTTGGCTAGGTTATTCTTAGTTTCTTAGACAGTAATAAACAAACTTTACGGCTGAGTTATCTTACTTAAGGATTGGTTTTTCTTTGTGGATGTCTTAGTTATGATTTTTACTTTATGACTGAGGTATGTTTACTTTTTCGAATGATCTATGGTTAATTTACGAATGAGTTATCTTTCTGGTAACTTTAAGAGTTCGTGATAAATTACCAAAATTGTGAATTCTAAATAGTCAGTACATAAAATAAAATTAAAACAACTAATGATAAATTAACAAAAATAGAAAATAATATCCAGACAACATTTCACTTGAAATTTAAAAGACCGAAACAAAAAACCTTAAACTAGACAATCAAGAAACATACAGACCATCGGCAAACTGTTCGAAGACCACATAAATCTTGTCACCATCTTCCATCGATAACTGAAAATGAAATTAAAAACAAAAATATTATTTCTGGATATAATGGAGTTAAACAAATTTATTATATACAAAAGCGAGTGAAATAGCCGAACGAGGAGTTTTCGTAGGGCTGATTCGCTTGTCGTCATAGAGGAAGCAAACCATGTCATAAATAACATTTTCCTTTTTACAATATGTATCCATTAATTTCTTCAGCCATGTATGAACACTCATCACGAAGTCATATTGGTTTCCTATTTCACATAACTTAGACCATCAATAAAAGCATAATGAAATATAAAATGTTAAATTTTATTTTGTATAAGCTAATGTCATTAGAAAGAGATAAGAACAGACCTCATCATTCCCGACTCTGAGAGTAATTATATTCGTATTTTTGTTTAGGAGATGGATATCTTGTTGACACACGAGAAAACGTTGTTGTCACTGAGGAGCTAGCCATTGGAGAGAGAGAGAGAGAGAGAGAGAGAGAGAGAGAGAGAGAGAGAGA
>OVBE01005108.1:0-22384 GCA_900406425.1 Iberis pinnata | reverse complement strand
ATATGTGTGAAATTAGTAAAACATCAATCTTTTGTATACAGAGGGAGTAATAAACTTCTAACAACTTATATTCACCAAAAAAAACTTTTAACAACTTATCTACGAAACCTCAGAGCATGTAATCATGACCTGTGAAGACTATGTATAGAAAACATGAACTTATAGCCGAACGTCACTTATGTTTAATTTCATTAAAGGAACTTATAGCTACGCGTCAAGACCCCCTTAAACCCGCCGTTTCATTTTTTTAGTTAAAAGCGCGCATATTAAGATAACTTTTGCTTTTAACATTTTTTTTGTTTATCAATTTAATTAAAAGCAAGTAGATCATTTGAGTTTTATTTAAAATTTTAATTAAAAGTTTTACTTTTTATATTGGGATTTGAAAAAAAACTTATAATGTGAAACAAGAAAAAACCTTCAGAGCAACTAATAAAATAAAACGGAGGGAGTATCAATAATTGTGTTTATGGTTGGAGAAGGAAAAATAAAAAAAATTATGATAGCAAATCAAAAGTACCACATAGAGAATAAAATTCATTACAATATTGTATATATTTGATTTACAAAAAACGCAAATCCACAATTTTTTAGGCAAATCCCGAATAAAAGCGAGTGTTTCCATCTTCCAGAAACACGCATCGCAGAGTGGCTCCGGTTTGTACCACTCGTCCCACGGGTGTACCCATCTATTGATCACGGGAAAATTTTGATACCCCGACAGTAGACATTGTGAATTTCAGTGACCCTTTGGAGCAAGAATGGAGGCAAGCTGTTGCTCTACGACAATGAAGAAGATGCTTGGATCTTCTGCTTCGCAGACCGTGAGAATTCCCTAGATATATTGACCAAATCACCGTTGAAGACCATGTCGGGTGACATGATCCTTTTCAGATGACTGTATGTGTAGAGAGCCAAATCATACCCCTTCTCAGTGGCAAGCCTAATAATGGGTGTAGGTGTGTTATGTCCTCAGGTTTGGTTAGTGAAGTTTTGAGAGAGTGCACTCATAACTTGATCGAGTGACATAAGATACCTACTTGTTGTGATTCAGTTAGGGGATTGTAGTGTGTCTACCTTCCATGACCGATGGTGGTAGTTGATTATGATCTCCATTTTCTTGGGACGGTTAGCTATCCTCCCGAGATCTACATGACGATGTAGTGATTGGCTCTGTGAGTGAGATGGTTGGGGCCTGATAGGGTTGTACTTGCTCTGGCCTGTGTGCTAGAGATGTGGCTAGGTACATCACCTTGGGTGAGAACAAAATCAACGTATTGCCAAATTATAAGTGATAACCTTAAAATATGTAAAGTGTCTAAAAGTCAACCCCTGGTGATGGAGGAAGGGCCATACGGGAAGAGTGAAGGGCCATGCTGATGGGTTGGACATGGCAGTGGACCGTGGTTACTTGGTGGAGATAAGTAAAGAGTGGTGATATCAAGTTTATTATATTTGCATGCATTTGATTATTGCATTTGATTGTTGTGTGTTGATTGTTGTTTTGGGTTTATGTTGGAAGCATTATATTTATCTATTGATGTTTAGAGACCCCGTTATTACTAAGTAATCTTAGATTACTTATGATGCTACTTTTTGCTACACTAACCTTAGCTGGATAACTTCTAGCAGGAGCAGTGATCTGACAACCAGTATTGGTGATTTTATGCCTTTTTATAAAACCATATTCTTTAATATGTATTACTTCAAGTGGTACCCAAAACTATATAATGATTTAATAAGTATTTTAATCATACGATAACTATCTATAAACCCGAATTTACAAACGTTTGGTTTACCCTAAATGATATTAGCCTTGTCCAGGCAAACACAACGCACGATCTTGGAACGGGTTGAAAAGCCTTAGGCCAGGATCATGCGGAAAGGTGTTCGTAGTTGGATGAATTCGGTAAATGGAGCTTTCCAGGAACCTTGGATGACCGGGTACGAGCATTATGTAACGCTTTCGGGCCATCTAGGTCTAAGTCCTAATTCCTAGTCCGGTTCGGGGGTGTTACAAGAGTGGTATCAGAGCATGGTTCTAATCATGCTTCTAGGAAACCTTGTTATCATCGTTTTACCGAGTAAATGCGTCGCAAAAATCCATTAGAAAGTTGGCCTAGATCACACGCGAAAGTTATTAACTAGGATGGGAATTAGGACTTACCATTTTATTGTGCAAATACCNGGGGGGGGGGGGGGGGGGGGGGAGTCGTCAGGGGGACATAAGTTGAGGATAAAGAGGGGGGATATCAGGCTGGATATCCATCCATTCAGGATGTGGGAGATATCTTGATTGTTTTCTGATACACCAGCACAGTGGGAAAATAGTCGGTTTTCATTATATATTGGAGGAAAGGCCGATGAAGTTGATCCTAGTAAGGTAGTGGAGACGCCAGAAGAACAAATACACGGAAATGAGAACCCACAAATGGAAAATGAATTCTTATATCAGGAAGACGTAGAAGGACCTTACAAGTCTTCATATCTTGACCCATCAGAGTACGAAGAGGATCATGGGGACGAACCTCATCAAACTGAGCTTACGATACCAAGAGAGCTTGAACCAGAGGAGTCTGTAGAACAACCTCAGGAAGAGGAGCCTGATATTATTGTTATAGATGAGATGGAGGGAGAAACTGAAGTAGTCATGGTAGAGGATTTCATCAGCATCTCCTCAGATTCACAAATGAGATCAACGACCCCAAGTGTTATCAACATATCATATTATAGTTCGATATCACCATCGGTTGGACTTGATCATAGTCAGAGCAAATCACCATTAATGGAGTGGCCTGATTTTGAGTTTCTGGCACCACTGTCCCCATTCCCCACCTCACTACACCCAGTGTCTCCGGTACTAGTATCACCTAGTGTCCAAGATCTTGCTACGATCGGAGCGAAAAAGATGCCATTTTATGGACCATATGGATGGGGCATTTCATAGAGGTATGACCCAACACCTTATAGTCCAGTTAGAGGCACTACGATGTACACGGAAACAGTAGATCCATGTTGGTACTAGTGTTAACAGATTTGACACTATCTTCAGAGTTGCGAGTCCTACCGTCAATACAATCCATCTTATATAGTTTTCTATGCATACGGGGAGCAGGGTCATTACGCTAAATCTTGCCCTACTACTCACTCTAGACCGATGATGACAGTTAGTGTTTGTATAAAACCGACGTTTTAAATATGTAATAAAGGTATGTATGTTAATATTCTAACTTTTACCCTTGAGCATGTGTGATGAGATGATGCCTATAGATTATTTATAGCCACTATCTTTGGAACCATGCATGTTTATTTTAGATAATAGGTGGATTAGAAATTAGGGGAATCACATGATTAGATATATAAATTGCCAAATATAGATATGATGAACCATAGAAACGAGCCTTAGACACTTACCCAAAAGCTGAGGTGTTAGGGGATGACACTAGAATGGCGAAACCAAATAAACATGCGAGTCAAGACAAAAAATTGAAGGAGGGTTTACAACCAAAGGTTAATCAGAGGTTGCAAAAAAAATAATACCATAACCAAAGAAAATGGTTACAACGAGAATTTCGTATGGAGATAAAGGACTCATGGATGCAAAGAAAAAATGGAGAAAACAAAAGAAAGGATGATATGGCAAGGATTTACGTTTGTGCAAAGGCTTTAAAGAATACTTAAGATGGGAAAAAGGAAGCAAGGAACATTATGAAAGTCAAGGACTGTCTAACCAAGGGTAGTCAAGTACAGACTGACCCATAGGATCACAAATGGAGATACGAAGGAAGACTTAGCCAAGGTAAAGTGCATACGAAATAAGGAATCATGTTTGGAGTTAAGGACGAGGGTTAACAACAAATAAGACTCTCGATACGAACCTTGAAAATCCGAGGAAGAATTCTTTTTAGGGGGGGGAATAATGTAATACCCCTCATTTAGGCCTAAGAACTATCCAGGAGAAAAAAAGGAAGTGGCCAAAGTCTAATGGAAAGGAACATAACCTTAAAGAACGTATAAGACCAAAAATGATCCGACCTCGACTAAAATATCCAAAGGAATGATTCTTTAGGTAATTCCTTATTTATTAATATTATTATAAAAAATATAAACAAGATTGGCCAAATCAAAAAGAAAGTTTGGTCGAGAAAGTTGAAATTGCCGAAAACTACATTTTCGGTAAAATAAGAATTTAGGCCATTTATGGGAGAAGGTCAAATAGAGTGATTTAGTGAGGGGGTTAATTTATAAGTATGGGCTATACTATAATGTTAAAAATACTTAGAAGAAAAATGGACGAATGGGAAACCAACACCACCTACTTGCACAAAGATCGTCCGAAATGGCTCAGTTCAACAACTTAAAATTTCCGCAAAGCAAAGAATGAGTTAACGAACAACCTAAATATTTTCTATGACTTAAAAATGGTTATACATGAGCTTAAATATTTGGGGAATCAAAATTTTATGCCTCCTACTTAAAGCATCTATAAATCAAATTTCTACACTTAGCTAGTTTTAAACCTATGGACATGATTGGACCAAATGGTGAGTTTTGAAGCTACCCATGAGTTTAGGGCAGCTCAATCTGATTAATAGTGAGTCAAGGACGCGGTGGAAATCCTGTAGAAGCTCCCCAACCTTCCCTTACACCTCATGCTTCTTAGAGGCACTAGAATGCCTTAGGTGTCATCATGGCCAAGTGGCTGTTTTGAGAGTGCTTTCTGTCCAGGTTATTTGGCGACCTCCAAGGCATTTAGGTAGATTCAAGTACACGTGATGAGGCAAGACCTCAGGTCGTTCCCAAGAAGACTTTACACCTCATGGACACATGTTCGCCTTTAAAGTCATCTTTGTGTCCAATGTACTAAGTGTCACCAAGAGTGTGTCTTGGTATCTTAGCCACGCGACTCAGCTGCCTCTTAGACACATCTTGCTTTTCTAACTCCATATATGAGGAAGGGGTCGAGCTCACTTTCATTCCACACCAAAATCTCACCAAAAACTACACCAAAGAAAGAAAACGTTCCTTGAGCTTTAGGAGCAACCTTTCCAGAACTATGTCTAGCCAAATAACTGTAAGTTCTTCCATGTGAAGTAGCACATGGTTATGAGACTATTTAATTTATGCTTTGAATTAATAATCCATAGAGGTTTAGAATTCATACTAAGACATTTTCCGCTTACCGTTATAATGCCCGATTTTTGGTAGAATTATCTTACATGGTTATTAGGTTGAATTGATTAGTGGATTATTAACTCGTAATAATGCTTGATTTTTGGTAGAATCATCTTACATGGTTATTAGGTTGAATTGATTAGTGGATTATTAAGCCGTTATAATGGCCGATTTTTGGTAGAATAATACTTACTTATTAGGTTGCATTTATTAGCTAATTTATTAAGCTGTTATAATGCCCAATTTTCGGTAGAATTATAAAAACATGGTTATTAGGGTTAATGGATTATTTGACTATTAGGTAGTTATATTTCTCATTGTTTACTTGATTAATTGCTTTATTATGTTATTACTTAATTGAATCAGACATGCTATGGATGCACATTAGGTATTGTGATAATTATCGAATATGCATATGTTAGTAATGCATGTTAGGTATGATGTTGAGTAATGATTCTGCATGATTGTCTTAGTAGTGTTATTACATGTTCGAAATGATAATGCAGTGTAGGCATTATGTAATTATTGATCATACTCATGTTGATGAGTATGTACGTGATAATGTTATTAGTACGTTAAATATAAAAATAAGATTCAGGTGTAGGAGTGTTATGTCCTCAGAGTTCGGTTAGTGAAGTTGCGAGAGAATGCACTCATAGCCAGATCGAGTGACATAAGCTACCTACTCGCCGTGATTCGGTTAATGGATTGTAGTGTGTCTATCTTCCATGACCGATGGTGACAATTGATGTATGATCTCCATTTTCTTGGTACAGTTTGCTACCCTCCCGAGACATGCATGATGATGCACTGATTGGCACCGTGAGTGAGACGGTTAGGGTATGATAGGGTTGTACCTGCTCTGGCCTATGTGGTAGAGATGTGGCTGGGTACATCACCTTGGATGAGATCGATATCAACGTATTGCCAAATTATAAGTGATAACCTTTAAAAAATGTAAAGTGCATAAAAGGCAACCCCTGATGATGGAGGAAGGGCCACACAGAAAGAGTGAAGGGTCGTGTTGGTGGGTTTGACATGATAGTGGACCGTGGTTACTTGATGGAGATAAGTAAAGAGTGTTGATATCAAATTTATTATATTTGCATGCATTTTATTATTGCATTTGCTTGATGTGTGTTGATTGTTATTTTTGGTTTGGGTTGGAAGCATTATGTTTATCTATTGATGTTAAGAGACCTTGTTCTTACTAAGTAATCTTAGATTACTTATGATGCTACTTTTTATCACAGGTAACCTTAGCGGGACAACCTCTAGCGGGAGCGGTTATCTTAGGACGGCCAGAATAGGTGATTGGTCATCAACATGATCCTCGAAGACTTTGAAATTTCTAGGGTACTTGTGGACATTGGAAGCTTGGTGGATCTCATCTTTAAGGAAACTTTAGTTAAAAGTGACGTTGACCATCTTAGGCCCTCAACAAGTTTCACGAGTGAAACCGCTATGACACTGGGGACAATCAAGTTGCTCATGCATGCAACAAGTATTTCCAGGATGATCGAATTCACCGTAATGGACCATTTGGCGATATACAACGCCATTTTAGGAACGCTCTAGATAAACGCGATGAAAGGAGTACCATCCACGTACCACTAGTGTATCAAATTCCCAACCAAGGAAGGAATTAAAACCATCAAGGGAAGCCAGAGGTCGATCCGAGCCTGCTATTTGGCTGAGCTATGAATCAGCCACCCCAGGAATTCTCAGCTATGAAGAACCCAGACCGGATGAGGTAACACAATATTGCATTGACCTAGGTTTCCCGGAACACTGCGTAGGGATAAGTTCCATATTACGGAAAGATATAAAGGAGGATTTGATCAATTTTCTCAAAGAAAACAAACATACCTTCGTCTGGAGCACCGCATACATGCCCGACATAAGCTTGGATATCATTATTTACGAGCTGAACATAGACCCAATTTACAAACCAATTAAACAGAAGAAACAAAAATTGGGTGCTGAGCATGCTTAGACGGTCCCAGGGCGAGGTTTAGAAACTGTAAGCACATGGCCTATCATCAAAGTCAAATACCCTGACTGGCTGGCAAATCCTATCGTGGTCAAGAAAAAGAATGGGAAATGGAGGCTTTGTATTTATTTAACGGACTTAAATAAAGCATATCCCAAAGACAGCTTCCCGTTACCAAACATAGACCAACTAGTTTAAGCCATAGCAGGGTATAAACTACTCTCATTCATGGACTTCTTCTCGGGTTACAATTGAATACTGATGTACCCAGATGACAGAGAAAAAACAGCTTTCCTTACCGACAGGGGTATATACTGCTACAAGGTCATGCTTTTCAGATTGAAGAATGCCGGGGCAACCTATCAGTGTTTAGAGAATAAAATTTTTTCAGAAAAGCTCGAAAAAGCAATGAAAGTGTACATCGACGACATGCTTGTCAAATCCTCAGATGAAGACGATCATATAGTAGACCTCCGCGTATGTTCTCAAATTTTAAACACCTACAGGATGAAGCTCAACCCAGCTAAATGCACCATCGCAGTCACCTCGAGAGAATTTCTCGGCTATCTAGTGACCAAAAGAGGCATCAAAGCCAACCCCAAGCAAATCAATACCATATTAGGATGCCATCGACCAAAAACACAAAAGAAGTCTAGAGGCTAACAGGTCACATAGCATCCCTTACTCGCTTCATATCCAAATTGACAGACAAATGTTTACTGTTCTACAACCTGCTGAATGGATATAAAAAGTTTCTTTGGAACGAAGAATGCGAGCAAGCATTCACCAAGCTAAGAATTATCTAATGACGCCCCCAATACTCCCAAAGCCATAATAAGAAGAAACCCAATACATGTACATAGCAGTGTCTGTGCACACAATAAGCTCAATCCTAGTGCGCGAAGACCTAGGCAATCAGAAACCAATATTCTACTTGAGTAAAATCCTAGACGATGCAGAAACAAGGTACCCAACAATAGAAAAACTAGCCTTAGTAGTCGTCTACTCAACAAGGAAACTAAGATCCTATTTCTAATCGCACTCAATCATCATCTTCTCAAACTTGTCGATGCGTACAATCTTACATAGCCTAAATCAGTCATGAAGACTACCCAAGTGGGCAGTCAAACTGAGCGATCATGATATAGATTTCAAAAGCAGAACATCCGCAAAGTCTCAAGTGCTCGAAGACTTCCTCATCGAATTACCACCTAAGATGGAGAGCGAATCAAATGTTCTAAGACACAATGGTTCTTTTACGTTGATGGCGCAAGCTCCAAACATGGATCAGAAGTAGGCGTGCGACTTATCGCCGTAACAGGCGAGGTGGTTGAACAAATCTTCTAACTAAACTTTGAGGTCTCAAACAATTAGGCTAAGTATGAAGCAATGATAGCCGACCTGCAGTTGGCATCAACAATTAGAGCAAAACAAATCAACGCATACTATGACTCCCAGCTAGTAACAAACAAATTTAGCGGGAATACAAAACAAGGGATGACATATTGGAAGCATACTTAGAAGTGGTGAAAATCCCCTTAAAAGACTTCCTCGAATTCGGCATGATTAAGATCTCCAGGGGGGGGGGTCACACCAGAGGATGCCTTGTCAGCCCTAACATCAACCACATACCCTCAAACAACAAGGATCATCCTCTTTGAAACCATCGAAAAACCTAGCATCTCGATAGCAAAGGCAGTCTGCTTCATACAAGAATCGATCAAAGAATACAACGAAAACCCCGACCCAGAGGATGTGGAGGAAGATGAGATTCCTATGGAAGCTGATGAGGTCACAACAGGAATGGATTGGCGGATTGAGATCCTTGCGTACATCAAAGACGGAATCTTGCCACCAAAAACTGGGATGCGAGAAAACTGAAAGCCAAAAGTGTGAGGTACACCCAACTAGACGGAACCTCTATAAGTGGAGTATCCGAGGACCACTTTTGAAATGTATATTCGGCCACGAGACCATGAAGATAATAAGGGAGGTCCATGATGGAGCATGTGGAAACCATTCAGGCAGCAAAGTCCTAGCATTCAAAATCAAAAGGTATGATTATTATTGGCTAACAATGATACCTAACTGCAAGAAATCCACAATGAAATGCGAAAAATGCCAAAAACAAGCACCACTCATCTACCAATATACTGAGGAGATGCAGTCGATTACCACCCCGTACTTATTCATGCGATGGTTCATAGATATAATTGGTCTAATGCACATATCAAGGCAAAAACTCTTCTTTCTAGTAATTATTGATTACTTCTCCAAGTGGATTGAAGCCGAGTCTTACTCGAAGGTGAAGTCGGAGAACGTCAAATCTTTCAATTGGAGAAACATACTCTTCCTCCATGGCATCCCCTACAAAATCCACACAGATAACAATCCCCAATTCACCTCTGACAGATTTAAGGAGTTTTGCGAAAGAATGAGGATCAACCTCACCTACTCAACACCTTACGAGATGGGCTCAAGAAAAGATTGCACGCGAAGAAGGATAAATGGGCTGAAGAATTGAAAGGAGTGCTTTGGTCATACAGAACAACCTCCATGAGGGGAACAAACGATTCTCTATTCGTTCTAGTCTACGAAATGGAGGTAGTAATACCAGTTGAGACAAAAGTGCCCAATCAGAGGAGGGAGCTAGCCCCACAAAATACCAACCAAAACGAACAAATGGTAATTGACATCACTGATACGGTTAACGAAAGAAAGGACTAAGCAACAAGATTCTATAATAGGAAGATAAGGCATAAACGCTTTATCGAAAGAGAGTTGCTGCTTCAAAAAGTCTTATACGCTCAGGTGGAAAAGAACGCATGAAAGTTAGAAATCAGATGGGAATGACTATACAAGATTTCAAAGACCATCAAACCCGAAGTATATGAACTAAAAGATGAGGACGACAATGAAGAGAAATATCCATGGAGCGCTCATCATCTCAAGAAATCTCATTGTTGAAGACCATTGCAATTATTTTCATCGCATTTTTCAATATACATCAATTGTAATCTTTATCAATGTACTACGATCGAGACTTGATCCCCAAGTTAAGGGTATGTAAGCAACTCGTTTTAGCGAGTTCAGCTCTGACATCTAATAAAAAGTAATAATAAAATAAATAATAATGGGGGAAATGTAATTGTTCCCTCGTTCTCACCTTAGCACTAAGTCCCCTTTCTTTTATTTTTATTAAAAAAATAGGGGAGATGTAATCGTTCCTTCGTTCCTACCTCGACAGTCAATCTCCTTTCTTTATTTTTTATGAAAAATGGGGGAGATATAACCGTTTCTTCTTCGACTCATCACGCCCAACCTCGTAAGAAACCAACCACCTTTTGCAAATATACCTTACTACATCCCGAAGGAGACGATTACAAACCCGCAAGGAGCCAAATAAGTCTTCACCCAAAATTTGGCATGCAGAATGTAGACAAACAATAACAACTATACCCAACTACATGCGTTGCTCACCAAATTTTAGAAACGTTGGGGGCTTCAAACAAATCAACCAACAAGTATCGCATAAACAATTCACTTATGCCTTAGTATTTACCAATAACTTATGTAAGTGAGGGGGCACACCATACCAAACCATTGTATTCAACATCTCGAACAAATGGTAAATGTGGGAACCAAAATTCATACAGTTGATTTTCGTTAGTTGAGGACAGTCAAGATATCTTAACTTTCCCAGAGGTCCCTGATTTTCTTCTAAGCCAAAACGTTTACGAGATCATAACATGATAATATAAATAATAATACGAATATTGAATACGAGACTGAAATTAAAGAGAGAGAGACAAAGAGAGCGATAAAAGTTCATATTCTAAAATTGTGTATGAGTATGTGACAGTTAGATGATAACCTTGGCCACACGAGCTGTCAGCAAGTATCGTAGTTCTAACAACCGAAGACGATAAACCTAATTGAGTCGCACCTCGCTAACAAATCGGAAAATAACCTAAAGCTCTGAGTGTTTAATTGCTGAGACAAATGTCTCTGTTGCCCTTCCTCCTCATCTCTCTTATATAGAATTCCAAGGTTGGTCTTCTTTTCTTTTCCGCCTCCGATTCTAGTTCATCCTTCTGTGAACATATTTCTTCTTGAGTTAATCCTTCCATGGAAATACTTTTTTCGTACATGAGCTTATCTTTTTCAAAAATATTCTTTCTTATATTTTATACTTTAACCATTTTTACGTTTTGCGAAACCAGGATAGCTCGTCATAGTTCTTGGGCTGAATCTTGCCAGAAATCATAAGTGGGTCGTTATCGCGTTTTAGATCTCTTTGGACAATTTTGAGGTTTAGACGATTTTTACAATTTCTATCGGAGAACTGGTCTCTCGTACGATGATAGGATGCTGATTCTGCAAAGTAATAATGTCAATCATATAGGTGAGATAATGTTGGAGTCTAAGTTAGCCATTATCATTTAATACGATTGATAAAAAGGATCACGCATTTGTGACTATTCCGAAGAATGATAAAATTTATCGCATAGTCGAGATAATCCTTGGTGTTTAGGCAAACCACTATCATTTTATACGATCAAATTTTATACGAAAGAGTTTGACGATCCTTTTGTAAATCATAGAGAATAATCGTATAGATAAGATAACTCCGGTGTTTAAGTTAACCGTTACCGTTTTATATGATTAATTTAGAGTTTATACAAAAGAGACAACTTTCATAGTTTTTATCGTAGAGCTCCAACGGAAACTAAAAACGATATGAAACGAGAGATGACTTGTCCGAGGTATGGTCAACTCACCCATGGGCGAGTAAATATGTGAGTTCTACTCGGCCATGGGTGAGTAGAAATCATCACTCGTCCATGCGCGAGTAGAATACAGAAACTTCTACTCACCCATGGGGGAGTAGAATATGTAAGTTTCTACTCGTCCATAAACGACTAGATTCAGAGACAACGCGTTTGTCTAGATATTACAGTTATTTTATTGTGTTCTGAAACATATCCCTTGAGATCTTTCGGAAGTCTTGGACGTTGATGCCGAGTTTACCGTTTTTGACTCCAACAGTTAGACCCCCAGCTTGCAAGTTTCAAGTTTGATTCTTGCGAGAGAATGATGCATATTTTGATCATAACGTTCGAGATGTTTCCGAAAGATAATCTTAGCGTTTTAATGATTATTTTATTGCGGAAATTTTTTCCTTTAAGTAATGGATTCTCAGTCTTTACTTTTAATTCGTTCTCACTTCCTTCAAACTTTTGATTTGAGATCTCTTCCACGTCAAGATGCCTTCTCCTTGTGATGAACAAAAAGATAGCAATGTTGACGTGGGTAGCCCCCTTTCCGGGGAATTCTTCCAATTCTCTGACCCGTGAGGGATTTTTAGTTCATGTGGTAGAGTATTTTTATTTTTAGGAGGAACTATCCCACCGTGACGTTGAGATGGAAAGCTCTACTCCCATTGCTCCGGTAGGATCACTGGCTTTGGTCGCATCGTTGGCCCTCTTGCCCAAGCTAACAACTTCTTCCCCAGCTAACCCAGATGGTAGAGTGATTCAGCCGAGGGGTTCTTCGGCGACTCTTGTTCTTGTAGGGATTCCAAGAATGGGACTGAATCGATGCCTCCCCCTCCTCCAGTCAAGAAAAAGATTGTCCTGGCGCTATGCACTCCCATGGTTGCTCTTGTTGCTGCCTCGAGGGGACACAAGAGGCCTTGTGCCAACTCGGGGCAACCGAGAAGATAAGATGTGCTAGAGGAGTTGAGGTTGGACCCTTGCGACTAGGGGATCCTGGCTCACGTACGATATATGAGCATTGCGCCAACGTTTTGTCTCGAAACTCTTTCTTTGTCGTATTATCGTTTCCTTACTCCTTTTTGTTTTGCGTAGCTCATATCTTTAGTTGACGAGATACTTGGTGATTGCTGGTCGGACGTAGGACGTCTTACGACAGAGCTTGCTAAGTCAATGGACTAGTCGTTGCGGTTGGAGATAAATCTTGGTGTGATCGAGGATGCTCGTTCCCTAGAAAAGTCTTAATTCAAATCTCAGAGCGGTATACTCAGTAGAGACCTCGGGAAGACAGAGAGTTCTCTTCTTAAGGAGAAAAAGGTTAGAAAGTCCAAAGCCTCGGAGTTGCGTCATTTACTGCGCCATGTGAATAATGTGGATAATTTATCGAGTTGTGGAGTCGCAGAAGCCGGAGTCGGGTCAAAGGTCGTTCTGTATGTTCACCTTTAAACTCGTTTAGCTAAGATTGCGGGCTCCCTTAGATCATTGATGGACATTCATAACAGGGATTTGGCCTTGCAAATTGTCAAGGGAGGAAGGAGCGAGATTCGAGTTTTTTGGGGCGCATAACCTCCGTCTTTTCAGATCGAAGGAACGAAGTTGGCTGCCCGTAAAGCAGAGATGATGGTCATTGATTGAGACTTTGGTTCTATATTTGCTGCCATGAAATTCGACTGTTCTCTTCCGCCATTTACCGATAGCCATGTGAAGCATGATCCTATGGATATCGATTCCTGTGACGTGGGCAAAATAGGGAAAGATAGCATGGTTTCAGAATCGGGTGAAGTAGTTGGTGAGGAGGAAATCCTAATGTTGGATGAGTGAGATTCTTTTCCTTTTTAGAACATTTTTTTGTTACATCCTAGTGTGGCAGTTTTGATGTAATGGGACTGGTCATGTGTGGCCTTGAATCCTTTGCCGCTTTGCGGCGTTATGTTTAATGAATGAATTATGTTTTTATATTGTCTTAGCAATGTCATGGAGGAAAGATCATGAGTTTTCACCTCATGTCCGGCTCTCGAACGGTCGCTACGCCTATTTATCCTTTTTAAGTGTGAGTTTTTTGAATATTTTATCTTTGGGTTTTGTAGAGACAAATTTGGGGATCTCGTATCAATTTGATGCTACGTCTGGATATGTTAGAGACCAGTGTCTTGGGTTTAGGGAAACACCTAAGCTTACTCTCAGTTTTAGGGTGTGCGGTAACTTTTCCGGTTTACGTATCTCATTTGCGATTTCGACCTGGCTTAGCGCCGATTTGAAATTTACGATAAGTTCTTGGCTTATATGACTTGCATCGATAAGGAACCGAGCATCTCTCTAAAGAAAATTTTGAAGTCGTTCGGAAGTGCTGACCAAAATTTTTGTTTTAATAGCGCTGTATCCTTGGGTCGAGTGTATGAGAACCAATATTACGAGAGGTTAAGTGACTAGTTAGTCCATCGGGGCCAATCAACGGATTCGATATAGGAGCAAGTATTTGTTCATTTTGATTTTATATTCTATGGTGACTATGTTTGTACGAGTTTGGAAGTTTATTTTCGGAAGTTTGCGACGTCTCGCATTTGTTAAAAAGTTCTTTTTCTGCTCGAAGGTTTTACGTTTAGAATGTGTTTGAGAGATATTCCAGCGATTTGTTGAAGGGCGTGTTTGCCCTTGTGAATGAGGAACATGTTTAGTTGAATTTTGTTAAGGAAGGTTTTTCATATGACTCCCGTTTCTGGATTATACGATGATTTTTGTTATTACTTAGGCATTTTAAAGCAGGTTATGGTTGTTGTACTTAGTCACAATGTGTCGAATATGTTTGTTACAAAAAGAAACTTCCAAAAGTTCTTAAATATCGAGTACAAGAATGCAGATATTTTAAAATATGGAAGTATACGAGTATACCTTTANCCCCCCCTTCCCCCCCCCCCCCCTTTTTGTAATTCAGTTTGTTACGGTGTTGTTGCTCAGTGATAATACTTTTGAGATGCAATCGGTCTAGGTTCTTGGTCTGACTACCTTTGTCATTTTGTATGGTCCTTCCCAGTTTGTTCCAAGTTTTCTTGCATTTTGTTCTTCGATTTTTTGGAAAACTTTGCATTAAACAAGGTTGCCTTCCTCAAACTTGCGGCTTTGTACGTTTGGATATAGTACTTTGTGGTTGCTTGTTGGTAATTTTGGTTTTGTATGAAAGCATGATCTCGGCATCGTTGATGAGCTCAAGATTGTCTACCATCATTAAGTTAGTTTTTCCTTCTTTTTATGGGAGAAATTTCCTGCGTATTCCATGGAGTTTGACTTCTGCCAGGATTATGCATTATGACCCGTATGTGAGAGTGAAGGGAGTCTCTCTCGTTGCTCTTCTTGTTGTTGTTTTGTGGGACCAAAGGACTCCCTCAAGTTCTTCAGCCCATCGACCTTTCTTTGCGTCTAGAATTTTCTTTACTCCATCTAGGATGGTCTTTTTGATAGTTTCTGCCTGGCCATTGCCTTGCGCATATATGAGAGTGGATTTAGTTAATCGTATCTTCCACTTTTCGCTAAATGCCTCGAATCTTGTTGAAATAAACGGAGGCCCGTCGTCTGCTACGATTTTGTATGGGACTCCATGTCTACAAATGATATTTCTCCATACAAAACTTTCGACTTGAGCGTCTTTGATACTTGAGTATGAATCGGCTTCGACCCATTATGAAAAGAAATTCGTTAAAACTAGCAAGAAGTGTTTATGTTTAGATTTGTGCATATGGCCAACGATATCCATTGACCATCGCATGAATGGACGATAGGAGTTATGCGGGCTGGTGGATCGTTAGTGCGTGCCTCTAGCATTTTTCGCACTTGCGAGCAGATTTTTCGCATCTTTGACCATCGTTGGCCATAAATAGCCATGGCATTTAATTTTAATTGTGAGGGATCTTCCACCGGAATGATTTCCGCAAGAGCCATAGTGGACTTCTTCCATGATTCTTCCCGATTTACCCCCCCCCCCTCTACGCATGTCAAGAGTGGTTAGGAAAAACTCCCCATGTAAATTTCCCCGTCTATAAAGACATATCGAGCGGCGTGGATTTTGAATTTTTGAGTAGCCCATTTCCCTGCGTGGAGAATGCCTTTGGTTATCATTGGCGAATGGATTAAGTTTGTGATGATCAGGGGGTCGATGCTTGGATATTCAATAAATTCCACGAGTACAACTCGTCTAAGACATGCATCCGAGCTTGATGCTAAAGCAACTAAGGCATTAACGTGGACATTTTCCGAGCGGGGTAGACGTATAAGAGTGAACTGGTTGAAGTCATGGGTAAGATCCTGGACAAGTTTAAGATATGCTAAACTAGTTTGTGACGTGTTTATAGTCACAATATGCATGGATATTACGTTTTTGAGTCTATGAGCTAATTGTAATCCAACATTAAGTGCTTCCTATTCGGCTTCGTTATTTGACGCATGGAATAACAGCCGGAATGATTGGTCTAGTATTTCCCCGGTTGGCAATGTGAGTCGAATCCTGACTCTTAAGCCCTGCTTGGATGAAGATCCGTCGACATGGAGGGTCCGGGTTGAGTTTGATTCCTGGTTTATCATGTTTTCCGTAGGGATATCCACAAGGAAATCAGTAAGGACCTATGACTTTGCACAAGTTTTTGTTTGGTACTCGACATTGTATTCGCTTAACTTGATTGCCCATTTTGCTAGTCTACCTGACTGACTGGCACTGTGCAAGATTGTTTGTAATGGGAATGAGGTGACTACTACGATCATGTGCGATTGAAAAGATGACCTTAGTTTCTGTGCTGACATTACAACGACAAGTGCCAATTTTTCCATAAGCGGATATCATGTCTCGGCATCCAATAAGTCTTACTTACGAAAAAATTGTTTTTCTTACCACATTCTTCTCTAATAGGAACACCTCTTATGGTCATTTTCGATACCACAATATATAGTATCAGGGGCTCTCCAACAACGAGTTTTGCAAGAACTGGAGGTGGGGTCATATAATACTTTAATTGTTGAAAAGCTTTTTGCATTGCTACGACAATTCAAACTTTTTGTTTCTTTTCAATCTGTCATAAAATGGAAGGCATTTGTTCGTTGACCGTGAGAGAAAACGATTGAGTGCAACGACTCTTCCGATCAATCTCTACACTTCTTGTTTTTTTGGGGAAGCCATTTTGAGTAATGCATTAATCTGTTTTGGGCTATCCTCAATCCCTCGGTATGTGACGAGATATCTAAGGAATTCCCCTCATGCCATGGTGAATCTATATTTTTCTGGATTGAGTTTCATATCATGAAGGTTCAATTTCTCGAAACACTTTTGTAGATCGGTGACATGGTTTTGCTCTTCGGGGGACTTTACGAGCATTTCATTAGTGTACACTTCCATAGTCTTTCCGAGATGTTCGGAAAACATACGGTTGACGAGTCGCCAACGTTCTTTAAATTGAATGGCATTATTTTGTAGCAGTAAGTACCTAGGCCTGGGAAAACCAGATCGGCCCATCTACGAAGCCCAGCTAGTTCAAATATATAATTAGGGTTATTTACATCTAAATTTCTTATAAATACCTAGTGTAATCATCTCTTTGAAAGAATAAGATATTTTTGACCAGCTACGAATCCTGTAATCAGAATTTAACCTAACTTTTAAACTCTTGATTGAGCAGTTGGTGCCGTCTGTGGGGAAACAATTAGCTGCACCGATTTATATCACTAAACTTTCTTTTCAAGAGATAATAGAAGCCGATCAAGACAAGACGGAGGACGACTCCGCCGATCTAGCGGCGAACCAACAACGAGACGTCGCCGCGTAAACTAGCAACAATGGAGATCAGAGGGACCAGTCCAAAGATCTGGAATCAGACATAGAGGATTAAGCACTCCTGCCGAACTATGTCTTGCGAAGAATCTCATCACTCGAAGGGTGCATGCTTTCTTCGACTCTCAACTTGTCACCAACTAATTTAATGGAAACTATGCCGTCAAAAATGACATAATGCTTCAATACCATCATATGGCTCAAGAGAAAGCCAGTGATTTCAATAGCTTCGAGCTAACTAAAATACAACAGACTGAAAATCACTTAGCCGACTCTTTGGCCAACATAGCAGCAATAAACGATGGCAGCCTTAGGCAAACAATCCCAATGGACTACATCACGATGCCGAGCGTCACCAACGCCATGACTAATGCTATCAACGAACTGGTAACTTTTAACAGGCAAGATGCACCCACTGGGCCAGATTTGAGGAGCAAAATAGCATATTACATTTTGGCAGGAAAAAACCAGGATACAAATGGAAGGCATGGCGCCTCTGCGTAAAATTCGCGAGGTACACAGCCATAGAAGGAAAGCTCTATAAGTGACATGCTTCAGACATCCTACTATGTTTCATCAATGGGAACGATATACAATTATTCCTCGCCAAACTACATGAAGGAGATGGAGGGAGTCACTCCAGGGACCGATTCCTAGCGCTTAGAATAAAAAGCACATACATTATTGGCCGAGGATGTGTCAACGACACGGACAGGAAATAAGGCACCCACCGAGCCACTCAACGCATCGACGAATCTGTACCCATTCATGAAGTGGGGGATGGACTACGCATAGGTACATGCTGGTAATGACAGACTAAATCAATCATGGTAAGAGGCTTTCCGGCCTAACCAACATAACTTTTTGAAAAGGCTTTGTAGTTGTAACGAGTTGTCAAGGCTAAGTAGGTGCAAAAAACTGGCCACTAAATGGAGACAATATTGTCCATTTTCTTATGGATAGTGATATTTTACTAACATGTGTTACGCAAATACGAGCTCTTGCAGGTACATGATTTTATTTGGAAGCATATAATCTTTCGACATCGTATTCCGTACGAGATCGTAATAGTTAATGGCACAAATTTCTGCGCAAACATTGTTGTAAACTTTTTTGCCAAGTGGACGATAATCCTCGCGGTAGCTAGTCACCTTGCACTGCTTAATACTAAATAATCTATGCTGTAAACTTTTGTACTAGGTGGAAAATTCGGTTGAACCATTCAACGCAGAGATATCCGCAGGGAAATGGATAAACAAATATATCCTCGACGGGTTCAAAAAGAGGATGGAATCTAAGAAGGGACTCTGGGTTGACGAACTAGATGGCGTCCTATGGTTTTACCGAATTACACCGCGACAGTCAACAAACCAAACCTTTTTCTCTCTGGCACACGGAATCGAAGCATTAGCCCTTTCTAAAGCAGATGTCTTTAGTCTCCACAGACTTAAATTATTCGAAGAAGAAAACACGAACAATGATATGCTACTCGATTTGCTGGATAACATAGAAGAGATAAGAGACCGAGCTCTCGTGCGACTAAGTGCCTACCAACAGGCTCTGATGCGATTTTACAACAAAAGTGTAAGTCATCAGAGGTTTGACAAAGAGGACTTAGTCCTACGAATGACTTATGAAAACACAACAGAAGAAAACGTAGGCAAACTACGAGCTCCATGGGAAGGACCATACCAGGTGTCAAGGGTCGTCAAGCCTGAACTTACGAACTTATGATGATGGACGGGATGCCAACTCCGAACTCTTGGAATGCGATCAAACTTAAGATATTTTATTACTAGGAACATTTGTAGTGTGAACTACGCTCTGGCTTGATCTCTGTTTTTAGGGTACATAGGCAACCCTTCTAGGTGCAGCTATTCCATCTAATGAAATGTAATTTTCACCTTTCAGTTGTAAAGTTGCACCAACGCGTGTTCACCATCTTTAAAATTCTCCACGTTAAAATCAAAAGTCGAGCTACATATTGCGCATAATCTATCCAATATAGATATGCTCGACAAATCGAAGTTTTCTCTTCGTGGTTAATTAAACAATTATAAAGTCGAGATGCAACTCATGTACTCCTAAGAATGAGTTTTGGTTAAGTCCAAAGTAGCCTTTTCTGAGCTATGGCCTCACATAAAAAGACGAGTTCTGAATTGGGTACTCATAAGGAGAGTATTTGACAAGACTAACGATCTCCTCTATAGATTATATGTGAGAAGAGCCGATCTGCAGGTCAGCTCCTTCAATATCATATGGTTGGGTTGATGTTCAGCCCACACAAGTGCTAGAGTAACATCTATTTTATTGAACAAGGAATAGTAAAGATAAAACTACGAGAAAATTTGATGGACATACACTCACACACCGAGAAAGTTTTTTCCGACCTTACACATACTACTATCCAAAGAAAGAACTACATCGTTTTCATCAATCACAAAATTCACAATCAATTACAATTGTAGACAAGCTACCATATAATATTGGGGTCAAATATGATCACGATAAAACTAATGCCTCATCAAGTCGCTATAATCCCAATCACCAAAGCATGTTAACCAAAGTTACAAATCTTCCAGAAATACGTTTCGGAAGAAACGCGCAACGATCGTTGAACAGTTAGGCAACCACCTCTGTACTCTTTTGTCCTTCGCTGAGAAGGTTTTGTCCCACCGGATTTTCCTATTACTAAGTTTGTAACAAGGCAGGATGGTTCGCTTGAGACCAACGTTTGTTGGTGTCGAAACTCCCTTAGCAGGTTTCTAACCCAACCGGTGTCACTTCCTAGATAACAGCTCAGCATGTGTCAAGATGCAAAAAAGACTCACCAAGCAGATTTCAACCTAGGCACAAAGAGTGAATGATCAGTTACTCATGTCGTAGACGAGCTGAGCAGAAGGCGATTACGAGCTGGACAAGAGAAGACTAGGTCCAAACGGTTCCGAGATAAGGGCGAAGCATCGAGATCGTGATTCTAACGACCCGAGAAGATCGGAACAACCCGGACTGGGCGAAAGGGGATATAAGGCAAGAAGAGAGAGAGAGAGAAATGAAGCATCAGAATCTTTTGGGGGCTTAGAACTAGAACTAGAAAATCAATCTATCTTTTCTCTTTGTATAAACACATTCATCAAGATCAATAAAGAACATATTATTCTTCTCTATATCTTTTCGACCTGAGTTTGTGTTGCGATTTCTTTCTAATTTTGACAAGAACAACGAATTCCTCATTAAGATAATCCTTTATAAATTCATTGTGGGTTTTAGCATCCATAGATTGGCGCCATCTGTGGGGATACAATGGTTCTTTGACGCAAGAAGGAAAAATGCAGCCAAATCCAGCTCCGCCATGACGGAAAAAAATCCATACCATCTGACGGATATGCTAGCACGATCCAAACACTCCTCCAATATGTACAACCCATGTCTGAAAAACTGGAGATACAGGAGACACCCTAAACAGATCCCTGCTAGACAGGCTCAACCAGATGGCAAAGGAATCCGCAGACCTAACAAAGAAAATGACCAAACGATTAGACCGAGCAACATCTTCACGACAGCGCTCCACCAGGACATCTGCACGACAATACCCAGTCTCGAGAGAACATTCCAGGAGGCTATGCTTCACCCTAACCTCGCGCTCCATCAAGACGCGAGAACGCCACGCTGATGCAACAGGGACCCCACCCGATGGAAACCCAGAGGGAGGACAACCCGACCAGAGAGATGACCAAACCAATGGTGAGACCGAGCAGCCTAACCGTACCCCGAACCTCGAGGCTCCGAGGGAGAACCAAACGCATACAAGGATGACTCCCACATCCCATCTTCTCGCGCCCACAAGTGACCTCAGTAATCGATCAAGGAGATCCATGAAATGAAAGATTCCTTACAACATACCATCCAACAAATGAACTCGAAAGTTCATCAAGCCACAAGCTCGGTGCCAGAACTGGACCGACTAATGGGGGAAACACTCCGAAGCCTGTATGCCGCACACATAAAGAATGCGAGAATACGAAACCCTGGAAAGATCAAAATCCCTTTCTATGAAGGAAAGATGGATCCCAGCGCGTACATGACCGCCTTCAGAATCGCAGTCGGACGCGCACAGTTCGATGAGCATGAAAAAGAAGGCGGGATACTGCCAACTGTTCAGCGAACAATTGCAGGGACCAGAATTCACCTGGTTCTCACGGCTTCTCAAAGGATCAATCCACAGTTTCAACCAGATGAGCCTAATGTTCCTAAAGCACTACTCAATGTACATCAAGGGAGACATCTCAGACGCAGATATGTGGAGCGTGACTCAGGGTCCAAACGAGCCCCTCCAACAATTCATTGATAGATTCAAAGAAGTGATATCACGAGTGGTGGTAACTGACAATGCCGCGATCGCCCCCTCAAAAATGCGGTATGGGGAGAATCCAAATTCAGAAAGGACCTGATATTGAACCCCCTACAACTATCGACGATGCGCTCCACAGAGGACGGACCTTGGAATCAATGGAAATGATCGGAGGAGCAGGGAGGCGTCAAAAAGAATTATGAGTACCACAACCAGGACGGACACTCCACTGAGGAATGCAGGAGCTTCAAGTCTTTCCTTTTCAGCAAATACCAATCTGG
>OVBE01005107.1:0-22384 GCA_900406425.1 Iberis pinnata | reverse complement strand
TGGTTGCTTCTTGGTTTATTTGATTGGAACATGATTTGTGAATTTGAAATTGCTCCATGCCAGGTTTTTCTTTTCGAAAATAATATATATTTGTTGTTCTTATTTAGAGTATTCATTGCCAGTTATTGTAATGAGAGCTTGTTTCTTCTTGCTCTATCTAAGTCTGATGTTTTCCCTGATTCATATTAAATCAGACGCAACACAAAGGTATTCTAAGGAGATAAGGTGGTTGGCATTTGGACCAAGAAATGCTGCTTTAGCACATAAAGGATTCATCAGTAATGAGCATATATTTCATACAGTGCGGTTAAGCGGAAGATGCAAAACAGTGGAGTAACTTATGAAGCGTATAGTATGTGTCAATCGAGTGCACGAGATACAAGACAAGCAGCTGATATGCTTACATATTATAGAGTTATAAAGGAAATTTTACTTCTTGACTACCACATGTTCAAAGTACCATTGTTTAGATGCAATTGGGCAAACAAAGGTAATGGTGTGAAGATGGTTTCACTCTTGTGAACCTACATAAGAACCAAACAACATATTTGAAAGATCCATTCATTTTACCTACTCAAGCAAAACAAGTTTTCTACTCTAGGGAAGATGATTCTTCAAATTGGTATGTTGTAATGAGAGCACCGCCTAGAGGATATCATGAGTTAGAAACAGAGGAGGATTTAGTTGAGGCACCATTGCCTATCCAAGAAATAGATGATGGAGAAAGTGAAGATGTTGATGATGGTAGTATATATGTTAGGAATGATTGTATAGGGTTATTGGTAGTAGATTGAAATAGTCTTGGTGATGTTTGATAGGTTTTATGGTTTTTATTATGGAAATGCTACTCTTTTGTAAACATGGAAATGTTTTATGGATATAATTAAATAATTTAAATTTTATTTTATTTTTATTTGACAAACAATTCAAAATATATTATAATTACAACACAATAATAACACAAATAGTTTGTTATCTTTGTAAAACAAACTGCTATAAATGCAATCCAATTATAATACAAATCAAACGCTATTAAATATATAAACTAAAGCTATTATTAAAAACTTTTAATAACAAATATAAGGCACTATTATAAAAATAAACAATTGCATCTTCAACTACGCTATCGTAACTTTGATAATTATAGCATACATTAAATCCGCTATCTAAAGTGTCCGACCTATAATGACGGACGCTGTCAAAGCCTTTAATTAACCGCTATGCTATCCCACGATAACGTTTTTTGACCGCTAAGGAAAGGCATATTGCTTGGAGTGTATTAAATTGTCTCTTAAATGAATTTTTTTGAGTTGTCTAATCTTGATTTCTATACATTTTCCGCGCAATGCATAGCCAATTGATTAAGTATCATACAAATAAACATAAACCTGTTAATAATTAAATATATATATAAATAATGGATTATCCTAATTTATATATTTCCGTTTATACTCTATTACCCGAATCGAACTTGGTAAAATTAACCAAGAAAACCAAAACTTAACCGAAAAACCAATATTTAACTGAAATTTAAAATTTTGAACCAAATAAATTGATCTTAAAAACGAAAAAACCAAAAATCGAGTGCCGAACCGTAGTTTAATTTTTAATTTTTATATGTTTTTTGTCACAATGACATTAATTATTTACAAAACCGTCAATTAACAATGTGGCCTTTAATAACTTATTTCCCATAAATTAATTATTATGGGAGATAAATGATGGAAACTCTAATTCAAGATCATGGTCTTTATATAAGCGATTTTTCCTCTTAAGTCTCTGCAACTTCTATCTAAACAAAATAAAATTTTTTCTAAAGGTTTAATAAAAAACCGATGTCTCTTTTTGTCTCAAGTTTTGCAAATCGTTTTTCTCTGTTCGTTTTTATTTAGTTATAACTTCTTTTAAATTAAAAAACATCATATGGTTATATTTTTGTATACATACTAATATTTTAAATAATCTTTTCGGCTTCTTCTACTGTGATATTTGTTTTCCATGATATTTTGTTTACATAAACATCATAGTACTGTTATCGTTTTAGATTACCTCAAAAGTTATCTATTATACTAATACTTTTGTTTTAATATTTCATGGTAGATGGATAAGATTGGAAATGAGAAAAAGAAAAGCCCTATGACTCATGAACAACTGACGGCTGAGGGAATGATGAATATGGAAATTAAGAAAATGAAAAAGGCAGTAGAGAATCACTACAAAGTTGGTATGATCAAAATGAAGGAGTACCAGGTTGAGTATGAGGGAGAAATATGGCAAAAAATGAAGATAGCTAAAAGGGAGGCTAAGCTTAATATCATCTTCAAAATGATTAACGATCCAACTATAGATCTAGTGAAAGAAATGAAGATCCAGGAAGAAAAGAAAAAGTCACCAAAGAGTATATGAAATTTATCTCGCCAGTTACGAGATGAATCAGAAAATTCATCTTGCAACTGGCGAGATTAATTTGTGTCTAAGATTCATCTCACAACTGGCAAGATGAACCAGATGTATCCTTCGTATCATTCTAAATGAATCGCCTATTGTTTCTCGTTCCGAATCTCCGTTGAGGTTGTACGATAAAAACCGTTGTAAAAGAACCATAAAACCGTTTTGTATTAACCGGACATGCAAATTGATAATTGGTTAACTTAAACACCGATGTCATCCTGTTTACGATATGTCCGTAAAAGTATTGATCGTGTTGTTGCGCAAAAGTTTGTTCTCTCAAAAAGAATCGTTTAAATTGCATAACCCGTAAAACGGCCCAACATGGCCTAAAACACGGAAACGGCCCACTTGCGATTCTACCCGAGAATCGAGCCCAAACGTAATTTCGGTCGTAGCTTTTTCTGGAAGCCTAGAAGAAATGGAAGAAATCCAGAAAAGGAAGATTTCTGCAGAAGAATCCATCAAGAAAGGAAAATTGCCGTAAAGGAACGGAAGACGGAAAAGGAAGATACATCAATTCCGAAGTCTATATAAGACAGACCAAGAGATGGTTCAAGACACGCTCAATATTCTACACACCAGAGACTTAGGGCTTTTAGACTTTTATTTTGTTCTTAAAGAGCTGCGACTCAACTAGGTTGTTTACGGTTCCGCTGTTAGTTATAGGGTGTTTTCCGATTGTTCTTACGACAGGAACTGCTGCCTGATTGTAAAACGTTCACGAAATTCAGAATAAGAAACCTCTTTTGCCCTATTTTGCATTCTTTAATTCCGTACTGTTCCATTCATTTTCGTATTCTTATTTTGTTAAACGTTTGACTCACATAAATCCAGGATCTCTGGAAAGTTAGAGTTTACTCTGATTTTCCGTAACTAACGGATATCAACAATGCGAATTTCGGTTCCTATAGTTTGGCGCTAGAAGGAGGGGACAAGAGATTTCTTTTACATCAAACCGCAAGTTCATACATGACTACTGAAATTCAGAATAATCAACCACTTCGCAACGACTTTCAGTCGCACGAAAACGATGAGAAAACTCCGCCAACGAACGTCCCCTCAGTCAACGCCGACGAAAACAGTGTATCGTTCGAGGAGATTAAGAAGATGTTCTTGACTCTCGAAAACAAGTCGGAAGAACATGATAAGCTGACTAGCTCTCTTGCGAAACAGGTAGAACCTTAATCGTAAGAACCAGAGCTATCCTCCCACGCCGAACTACTAAAGTTCGCGGGAGAAAAATTGATTTCGCAACCCCACAAGAAGGGACACGAAACATGCGGAAGGAGCCGCCAGAACAAAGTCCCGACGAGACAACTCCTGATGCTACGCTCAAAACCACCAATGAACCCCCACCTCTCGGTGAGGAAACAGAGGATATAGAAGTCAAACGAGTCAGTCTTGAACTCAGTGAATCGTCCGAAGAATCGGACGAAGATGCAGATATACACCCTAGAAGGGTTAGAGATTGTTCGACTCGACAAAACCCCCGATCCGATAAGCCCATGACCGAGGAGGAGGAAAATATCTTCTAGGTTAAGTGATATCACTCGATTTTGATGCTTTTAGTAGGTATTTATACTTGCTATTTGGCACCATTCGAGTGTTTTCCTTGTGTTTTTGGCATATTTTCATGTTTCTAGGTGTTTTGGACGTTCTGGAGCAAATATGTGGATTTGTGCACAAAATGAATGCAATTTGACAAATGCAGAAGCAGAGTTCAGCAGAAGAGCCAAAAGTTTTCCAAAGTTTTGAGATACTCCCATGGATTGATCTAGCTGAGATTTGGACTCAAGATGGGCACATGAGTTAGCTTTAATATGAAAGTGATTTGAGTTCAATCCATTGGTGCAATCAAAAGTTATGGCAATTTTACTGAAAACTGGTTTAGCTGTCTCGCAGAAGAAATATGTGTATCACGTGTGGAAGTAGATCGATCGATCCCTGTGGAGATCGATCGATCCACAATCTCATCAGACTTACGGAAATTTGGATCGATCGATCCTTGAAGAAGAAGAACATCAAATTGATCCACGCCTAGATTGATCGATCCTTATGCCCGAGTAAACTTGAAAATTTTCAAAAAGACGTTTTCGTCCTCAAGACTTATCATTGGTTTTCCTTATTGGGTTTTAATTTATTTTCTTTTATTTGGTACTATATAAGCTTAAAGATTAGAGTTTTTAAAGAAGAACAGAAGATAAAATCCATAACTTTTATTTTTGAGAGCTTTACTGAGAGAGACGAATCCTGACATTTGTATTTGGAGAAGAATTCTGAAATCACTTTTTTGTTATTGAATTTGGTTTTTGAATATGTCTTCTTTATCTGTCATTTTTGATTGCTTAGCTATGTCTGAGTAGTCTCCTTGTTAGGTTTTAGGGAATTTCCAAGGAAAAACAAGTTTTGATAGTTAGGGTTTGATGTTAATGGATTCAATTTGTTAGGTTCTTAGTCTAGATTTGTTATCATTGCTTGAATTAGTCTGGTCACCTAGTTCATGATTTTAGGTTAATATATACAAAGAGATTTGTTTTATTTAATCTGACTTAGTGTTGATGAATAAGTGTCTCTGCTTGCTCGAGTATTGACTTTGATGCTTATGAACATATCGAATCTGTAATCATTGCATGATTTAATTGTCTAATTTTAGAGATTTTAAGATTTCGGGAGAAGGTTAGTCTTTATTTCATAGCAATTCTATCGTAGGAATCTAATACTTCGGGAAGAGATTAGTCTATTGTCGTCTTTTGAGTTGAGAACTATTTTCATTTTATAAATCCTACTTGTCAACCTGAACTTCAAACATGAATACATGTGGAACTTTCCTATCACCTAGCGTTTTAATTTATTGATTTACATTCGTTTTTAATTATCGCTTTTATTATCAATCATTCGAAAACAATTTCTCTTTTATTTATGTCTTAGCTAGAATCGACTTTAGAACTAAGAGTCGCATTGCCTGGTTCCTGTGGGATTTGATCCTTTACTATACTATAGTGATCTGTTATTTGTAGTGTAGTTTTAGGAATTAAAACCTGAACCTATCATTGAGCAAGAAAAACAAGCCGAAGAGCAGGCCCGAATAATCCGTAACAAGAGTCGACAAGCTCATAAGTTAACGGAAAATGATTCTGATGCAATTCGCGATCTCCACGAATCCCTCGCTAAAACCATGGCCGAGATGCAAGCGGTGAAATCACAAATCCACCATGCCACCAGTGCGTCCCCATAAATCGACCGACTCCTTGAAGAGGCACGGAGAACTCCATTCATGGCTCGTATAACTAACGTCCAGATTTTGGCTCCTGAAACGATCAAAATCCCGATGTATGATGGCACCACCGATCCGAAAGCACACTTACAAACCTTTCAGATTGTGATGGCAAGGTCAAGATTAAGGGAAAGGGAAAAGGATGCATTTTTCTGCCTTCTTTTCGTCGAACACCTCCATGGGACAGCCCTCGAATGGTTCTCTCGACTGAAACAGAACTCCATCGCGAGCTTCCAGCAGCTTTCGGAATCCCTCAGAGCAGAAGTCAAAAAAGAAAATTCCTCACAACGACAAATAAGTCTATCATGAGGGAGAAAACCTCCAGGGAGCGCATAACTACGCGATCAATCCATCGTCAGAAGGAGGAAAAACGCCAGGTAATACCTGGACCCGAAACACCTCTTACGATGAGAATTCATTATGCGAGTTCCACCAGACCAAGGGTCAATCCACAGCAAATTGCAAAGTTCTTGGATGAAGGAAAAATTACTCGCTGGACAGATATTGGAAATTTCCATCGTAAACGATCTCCTCAAAGAGTCAAAACGGCCGCCTAGGCCAGAACAGGCACCACCAGGAAACAATGCATCCCAAGGTTCCAGAACGGAAGGAAAGCGTGAAAGAGAACACGAGGATGAAATCGGGGACGCATACCATCACCGAGTAAACATGAAGATCGGAGGATCGCAATATTGTCAAGATAGTGTCTATGCAATTAAGGCTTATCATCGAAAGGCCAAAACAAACGCTAACTGGCCTGATCATCTTCTCTTTACGTCCTATGACTCACCAAAAAACGTGATCACCTTCTAGGAAAGCGAAACTGTCAGAATCCTAATCTCTCACAGCGATCCTCTTGTAATCGATCTTGTCATAAGAGATCTTGTAGTTGCACGGATCCTCGTTGATATAAGAAGCACCGTAAATGTGATCTTCTGCGATACGCTTAACAGGATGGGAATCAAGCTGTCCAAAATTACGCCCACGCCAAAACCGCTCACCGGATTGTCCCATACGACTACTATGACTCTTGGATCAATTCAATTTCCCGTCATGGCAAAAGAAGTCACCAAAATTGTTGTTTTCACGGTAGTCGATCATCCTGCCATATACAACGTGATTGTCGGAACACCGTGGATAAACTCCATGAAAGCAGTCCTGTCGACTTACCACTTAGGCATCAAGTTTCCGACACCCCAATCTCCGCAATCTGGGGATGTAAAAAAAGCAAGACTATGCTTCTTAGCCGAGAATAAACTAAGACGGGTCACAACGACACCAATGATCAAACCAAA
Source organism: Iberis pinnata (assembly GCA_900406425.1). NCBI lineage: Eukaryota > Viridiplantae > Streptophyta > Magnoliopsida > Brassicales > Brassicaceae > Iberis > Iberis pinnata. Next base: position 15,364 of record OVBE01005107.1, on the reverse strand, counting down.
ATGAACAAAAATAACTCAGGCGTCGATCGAAAACATTTCAGAAAAACCTAACACCATTTCAGAAAAACATGAACCAGATTCGTCAACCCCAGAAACAACTCGACCCAAGGAAGGCGACCAAGCCTCCAAGCTTAAAATTCCAGACCAAACGGCTCCAACAACCCCCAAAAAAGTTATCGACCTAACTATAGCCACTACGGCCAAAACAGACGATGCAACATCACCAAGCGAGTAATCTAACCTGTGGCAACCAACTGAACTAAGAGATGGCTTGATCCCTGAAAAGGGTACGTAGGAAAATCTTTGCAATAAAAGTGCAGCTGTCCCCCCTCTCCAAAGGGGGNCGTACACTCGTATACTCCCATATTTCAAAATATCCGCAATCGTGTACTCGATATTTTTGAAACTTGTTGGCAATAAGAAAAACACATCTTTACTTAGAAAATTTCGTCATTATCTTATGTCGCAAACATACTCGATACATTGCAGCTAAATATAGCAATCCACGATTGTCTTAAAAATGCCCAAATAAAAATAACTCGAACCGAACCCGTGCGACATTCTTCAAAACAACAGACTCGAAAATATTTTACGAATAACTTTTGTAAAAATATATTCGATAACATTTTGCGGAAAAACTTTCGTGAAATTGGGCTCGACAACATTTTTCGTAAAATCGACAACACATATGAAACTTCTCTTAAAAACGCGAACACTTTCCTCGCTCGCAACGGCAGACACGCCCTTCTACAAAACATAAGACTACGAACGGAAAAATAACTCTAGGAAAAAGCGAGACGTTGTGAACTTCCAAAAAATACTTCCAGGACTCGTACGAGCACAATCTACACAAACTCCGAAACTAAAACAAGCAAACGTCCGCTCCCTTACTAAATCTGTCGGTTAGCCCCCGATGGGCAAACTAGTCACCTAACCTTTCGTAAGATTGGTCCTTACACGTCCGACACAAAGATAAACATCGCTATAAAAACCGAAATTTTGGTCAACACTTCCGAACGGTCTTCATAGATTTGAATGTCGAAATGGAATTAGGTTGAAATTGTAAAAAAGATACGTAAGCCGGAATTGTCACCACACCTCGTAAAACCGAGATTAAACTTAGGTGTTGCCCTAAACCCAACACACTGGTCTCTAACATTTCTAGACATAGTACCGAAAAATGGTACGAGATCCCTAAGCTTGTCTCGTCGCTCATACACGAAAGTCCACATAACTCGGAGACTAGACTCTCCGAAGGATCCGCAACTAAAAACGGACAGGCTAAATATAGCGACAAGTCAGAAGATGAAACGTGAACTGACTACTCGTGATTTTGCTTTCAAACCATGCATTAGCGCATATTACAAAAGCCGCCAAGTTCTTAAAAGGCCATATTTGGCAATTCTACTAAAACGGCCACACTCGGCCAAAATCACAATAGGGAACACATTCCCTTACACAAACCTACACTCAATTCTGATCGGGATGATAGTCACTAGAGCATGACGCTCCAAATCGTCTTGCCTCTTGATCAACGGCTTCCTCTTCAGCATACACCGCAGTCCCGACATCCTCCAAGTCAGGGGAAACTGGGATCGGCACCCAGCACTCTCGAACCTCCGCTTCGATCAGAGGAATCAAAGACATTTCATCCTCATAATGATTGAGAAACTTTGACATCGCCCTTGTTTCGACATCGTATTGGAAGTCAGGTTGCATGCTCCGACAGAAGACACCCACGCAATCGCGACTCTCTCTCCAATCCCCGAAAATTTGGTGCGTTCACTCCAATCGGGAAAAGCGGTCCTAAAATTGAGCCTAGCGATTCGCCATGATTGACATGATCTTGTGCTTACCCTGCCTAGTCGCACAGCAAATTTTGGACGTATGCTTCTGCGCCACCGCTTCCATCTTTCCCTTCAAATGAAGATTCTCTTCCTCAAACTTATCCGCTTTAAATTGAGCCGTTCGCATCCCGCGCTCGCGTGTCTTGAGAGCCTCTTGCATCACATGAAGACCCTGCCAAAATACCCGCAAAAAATCAGCAGAGGCGCAAAAAAAAATAAAACCACATACAAACCAAAACTAACCCCATCATCAGGCATGAAGCCTCGACTTATTCCTTCAGCTCCTCGACTGCTCCCACAGGGGGTGGAGTCGCTACGGGAACAGAAAAGTCAAAGAAATCGTCTCCATATGATGGTATCTCCCCTAAATTGCTGAAATCGATCAGACAAACTCCAGGCGGCGAGTCCCCTCCGACTTGAGCAGAAAAACCCGCGTTGAAGGCAACACCTCTACCTCTCGGGGATCTCTCCATGTACCTCACGGATGGCACCTCATACATTGTAAAACCTTCCATCACTGATTTGGCCTGTGCTTCAACGGTTTCGGGATATGTTCGAGCATTATGATAAGCAACTGCATTCCTAACTCTCTCCGGAAAAAATTGACCCCAATGAACCGAACCACCTTTGAGGATATCTCGAACAAGAGTCAAATCTTGCGGAAATGATGGAAGAGGATCTACGACTGCACCAAACAAAAAACATATGTCAGATACTAGTATGCTGAAAACGGCTCGAATATCCGACAGTAATACCCTGCAGGTCCCATTTTCGCTTGAAACATGAGATGTAGCCCTTTTCGACGGAAGCACCATCGAGCCGAACAAAAAAATAGTGTTTCTTCCAATCACGAAGATGAAAATTGAATGAATGGACGATCTGCATATATCTTCTCGGCATCAAGTAGTACTAAAGAAAATTATTCGGACCCCTGGGATTGAGGAATCCCCCCAGATAATCAGCATTCAAGCTCATCCCTCGCTCATACGCCAAAACCAAAATACCAACAAGGTTTTTAAGACCGCGCAGCGTAATCTAACTAATTGATAGGCCGTATCGATTAAGAAGTTCGATTATTAGCCTCGGAATGGGAAACCAAAATCGACCATATAACAAATACGCCTCATAGCAGGTAAACCAACCACGAGGTGGCCTCCAGACCTCTTCTCTGTGCTTCGGAAGGCGAAACACTACATCATCCGGAACTCAGCAGAACTCTCGGATGGTGATTATGAAGGAATCCTGACAATCTCTTGGACTATTGAAATCGCCGCCAACTTGGGCCTTTGCGAACAACAAGATTTGGACGGCTGAGCCTTCAAATCGCATGTTGCACTCCAGTACGCTTCCGCCTCTTTTGAGTCAACCGAATGGCTCAAAGATTCAAACTTCAGCATCATGTAAATACCTTCAACCCGCAAGCTATCGGGATTGAAGATCAACGGTGGCGTATCCGCAGTGGCCCCCGAATTCGAACCCATGACAGAAATGGCAAAAGCAATAAAAAAAACTTGAGAAAAGATCTCTACCTTGATAAACTTCTTGAAAAGTAGTGAGTGAAGTGTAAAAGGTAATTCCAAAAATTTATAGAGAAGATTTTTACTATTCATTTTTGGACTTTGAACCATTAATTATGCCTAACACGCAACATTTTCCTAACTAGCCAAACTTGCCCAACTCATAACCACGCAAGAACATTTCGACAGTTCTTGCGGGCTAGGGGCTAACTGTTAGAGTAAAGAATGGTCACGACAAAATTAATGTTCAAAAATGTCGGTATACACATCAATATCGGTCAGCACAACAAACTGATCAAATCCATAATATTCCCAAAAGACCGCAAATGATACATTTTCGAGAAATCGAGTAATGACCACGAAATCACTAAGTGTCATCTCTGCACTCTTTTTTCCGTAGTCGAGAATGGTTTTTTTTTCCACCAGGTTTTCCTATGACTAAGGTTTTAACCAGGCAAGATGGTCCGCCTACTCGGAACGAATGTCCAAAACCTCGATGAATACACAGTCTCCAGAGAAACGCTTTAATCTTGTATATCTCTGCGGAAAGCACAAAATTTGCTCAAATACGAACAATAGAGACATTTTCAGATATACTAAACGAATCGGAGAATTCATCTTGCAACTTGCGAGATAAATCGGACAATTCATTTTGCAACTGGCGAGATGAATTCATATATGAGATTCATCTCGCAACTGGCGAGATGAATTCGTATATGAGATTCATCTCGCCAGTTGCAAGATAAATCGGAAAATTTATCTTGCAACTGGCGAGATGAATTCGTATCAAAGATTCATCTTGCCAGCAATTGGCGAGATGAATTCGTGTCTAAGATTCATATCGCTAATTGCAAGATGAATCATAAAATTCATCTCGCCAGTTGCAAGATGAATCGGAAAAATCATCTCGCAACTGGTGAGATGAATTCGTATAAGAGATTCATCTTGAATTAGATAATTCATCTCACAACTGGCAAGATGAACCATATGTATCCTTCATATCATTCTGAATGAATGATCTCTTGTTTAATATCGTTCCGAACCTCCGTTAAGGTTTTACGATAAAAAAGTAAAACACATCCCCTTCATACGACGACTTCCTACGATGCACAAAAGAATCATAAAATTTTTTCGTATTAATCGAACATGCAAAATGATAAGTGGTTAACTTAAACACCAATTCCATCTTGTTTACGATATGTCCGTAAAAGTATCGATCGTGTTGTTGCGCGAAAGTTTGTTCTTTCGACAAGAATTGTTAAAATCGTATAACCCGTAAAACGGCCCGACATGGTCTAAAACACAGAAACGGCCCACTTGCGATTCAGATTGAGAATCGATCCCAAACGTAATGTCGGTCGTAGCTTGTTCTTGAAGCCAAGAAGAAATGGAAGTAATCCAGAAAAGGAATATTTCCGCAGAAGAATCCATCAAGAAAGGAAGATTGCTGTAAAAGAACGGAAGACGAAAAAGGAAGATGGAACAATTCCGAAGTCTATATAAGACAGACAAGAGATGGTTCAAGACATGTTCAACATTCTACACACTAGAGACTTAAGGCTTTTAGACTTTTATTTTGTTCTTAAGAGTTGCGATTCCATTAGGTTGTTTATGGTTCCGCTGTTAGTTCTAGGGTGTTTTCCAATTGTTCTTACGGCCACAACTACCTCCTAATTGTAAAATGTTCACGAGATTCAAAATAAGAAACTTCATTTGCCCTATTTCGTATTCTTTAATTCCGTACTCTTTCATTTGTTTTCGTATTCTGATTTTGTTAAACGTTTGACTCACAGAAATCTGGGATCTCTGGAAAGTTAGAGTTAACTTTGATTTTCAGTAACTAACGGAAATCGACAGTGAGAATCTTGTTCTCCACATCGATTATGGAGGCAAATGACAATTTCAAGAACCCCAAGAGTTATTTTTATATGGATTATCATATGCCTTTTAGATTTGGATAATCGAATCCATTCCACCCATCGAAGATTTGTTGGGTAACAAAATCATATCTAATCTTAGAGCTGGTGTGAGATGTTCAAACTGGAAAGGTTCTGCCAAAGCTTCATATGATGGCATCATTGCGTTGGAGAGTAAATTTCAAACCAATGTGAGTCTAGTATTTTATTGAAATTTATGTTTTGATTTGTATGTCCGTTGAAATATGTATTAATGTTACTTTTTTTTACGATATGAATTTTTGTATAAACTTATTAGATTAAATGGTTTATATTGTTACAGGAAATTGTATATGCTTACATCTCTTCTACCGGATATGTTGACACTTAAGAGCTTGTTGATTTTCTATCGTCTGACGAAGTGGGTTATGATGGTGTAAAAATGTTGAAATTGACAACCACGAATCAATATGATTTCGCAAACCACGTTTGGGAGAGTTTAGAGATTATACAACATTATTTAACTCCAAATGAGGAAAAGGAACCAGAAGATGTGAGTGAGGCACCTGAAGTTAAGGGTGATGAATTAAATGTGATTGATATTGAACAAGCTGGAGCGAGTAGGAAATGCTCCTGCCAACGAGTATCACATGTACCAACCAATTTTGGTGAAGACATGAGGTCATTCATTCAAGGTATATTTGATACTTCTTTCTCTAATTTAGAGCAGAAGTTAGAGCACAAGTTTGATGAACATATGGAAAGATTAGAGAGTGAGTTCAGACATCTTAAAGAATCACTCTCCGTTCGTGATTGTACGACAAGCACTAATGAAGAGACAATGCTGAGACGAGCATCGACTAGTGATTTTCTTGCCAAAAAAGGTAACTAATGCGTAGAGTGCTATTCCTTGTTAAGTGAAATATGTTGCAATGCTTTTGTAGGTGATGTTGGTCTATCAGATGTTAAATTTTCAGCTATCTATTTTATAATAAACCTTTTATGCATCACATTCGGTTTTGTATTTGTTTTAATATTTTTGTATGGTGATGTATAACTTTCGGTTATAAAACTTATTGTAAACATTTTTTTATAATCTTATTTATTATTGTTGTTGATTATGTGTTTTACGGTTTGTTTAAACTAGCAGGTCCACAGTAAAACTGATTACGTACTCCCCACTAATACATCTCTAAAAGTAGATGATTTTTTATTCAAAATAGAGATTCATACTAGAATTTGAATACTCAGGAGTATCTTCGTAAAGTCGTAGGGAGCCTTTCTCAAGATACAATGGTAAGTGGTTTTGATCCTCCTATTGAAGCACATGATCTCGATAATTGTTGCTCGACACCGGAGAATTTAAATTCAAGGAAGATTTTGTTCAACCGGTTAAATTTGAGACTCCAGCAATGCATACACATTACATTAGTGACAAGTTAATTAAGAGAGATATTAATTTTTCAGAAATTATGAAGAATAAAAAGATGGAATTAGAAGATGATCTATTGGTGTACATTTCTGAAAGAAAGTTTGATATTCTTTTGAAGTGGTCTCAAAAGAAAATGTAAGTAATTTATTTATGTTTTCATTGATTTTAGAGTTTTTATTATTAGTAAAACATATGTTATTTTTTATGTTTACAGGAAAATGTATATAAGTCCAACAAATTTTACGGATAAACTAGTCACACGAATCATTAATCAAATTTGATCATGTTTTTTTTTTTTTTTATCATCACCACTACATCACATTCTCTTTTTTGAAAAATCCAAACAATTGTTTAACTTGACAATCATTTGGGATAATTACTGGTTGAGATTCTAAGTAATTAACCAACCCAAAAGGGGAGTAATTGATTTCCAAATCGGTCGTACCCAAATCCATATTGAAGTTTTCTAGAGCCATTTTCTTCATCTCTTACAATCGAATTAGATTCCAAATCAATCATTCTACAACTTTTCTTCCTATCAATGATGAATCTCCAATAATTATTCTCAAACAATCTCTATATACCACACATCACATATATGTGTATCATATCTTCCTATCAAATAACAATCATGATGATTTTTAAAAAGATATTCCACATTCTACATATATACTAGATATCCCAGAATATTTTTGAAGTAAGTAGAAAATCTATTCCAGAATTATGTATTTTAAACGTCCATATTCTAGAATTGCTATTCTATACTGCATATTTTTGTATTCTAGAAAATATATTCCAGAATAATTGGACACAAATCTATTCTAGAAAACTTCATATTCTATAATATATTTTCTAGAAATTTTCATGTTATATAATAGATTTTCCAAAACAAGTCATATTATAGAATTCTAGAATAGATTTTTCAGAACACATCGTATTGTAGAATATAATTTCCAGAGACGTCGCATTCTAGAATAGATTTTCCAGAAGACTTCATCTTCCTAAAGTCACAAATCGATCAACTCAGAGATTAATTTCGTTTTCTCCATTAAAATCACAAAAATCTAAGAGATCATCTCAAAAAAGTAAAATAAGAAAAAATAACACTCCACAATATCGTTTAAGTGATAGGTAAACAAGTAAGGGGTAGATTATGTGATAAGATACTAAACAATGTCACCTTTAAATATCAAAACATATGAATATGCACATATAAGAACTTACCTTATATGTCAACTTTGATCATATACTACTTGATGTTTTTCTTTGTGGATTTTAATAAATGATTCTTATGGATATGTGTTTAGAAAAACTTAGATACTGAAAGAGAAAAACAACAAAAACAAAGAAAGAAAACGTTGTTTAAAAAAATTGTAGAGAATTAAATATAGTTAATTCTTTTTGTAAGAGATATTGTAGGAATATACATAGATATAAAAAAATAAAGGTATATTAGACATATATTGAGTTAAAAAGGCTTAATTTCATAAACATAGGGGGAAAACCCTTTAGTTAATTCTCTCTGCCTATAGATGAATATTGGTGCAATTAGCCCTTATATAAATAAGTCTATATTTTTAAATTGAAAAAAAATTTTAAAAATGGAGATTCTCAAAAATACCACAAAAACTAGGTTTATTCTAAAAATACCTCACATTTCTAAGAGTTCAAAAAATACCACAAATCTTTTTGTTACCACAAAATTTGAAATATCTTTAAAACTTTTAATTTAAACCCTAAAACCCTAAAATAAAATCATATTTCATTCTAAACTAAACCTTAAACTATGTTTAGTAAATCCAAACCCAAAATTTTAAATCTTTAAAATTTACTTTTTATGTTTGTAATATTTTTGAAACATTTATAAGTGTATAGTATTTTTTATAATTTTTGAAGTGTATTATATATTTTAAATTAAATTTTTTTTTTAGGGTATTTCAAAGAATTTTTCGATAAAAAGTAACATCACATTATTTTCAAGACTTTTATAGCTTGACAAGATTGTATAAGACTTGAAACGGGATTTGCGGCAGATGCGACTGTCGGTGAATGGTGTCAATTATCTTTTTATTTTATTTTTTATTATTACGTCATTTATAATTGATGTAAACGAATTTCAATATATAATAAGCAACAAAACCAGAAGCATGTGCATTATTGTTATTATTATAACTATATATGATCTTATATAGTCAGCTAATCCCATGTGACTTTTTTTTTTTGGCAACAACCCGATGTCACTATTAGCTAAATTATACGTGAAAAGGTAGAGTCATAGAAACGACAAATATATACATATATATATATATAATAAATTACAGTCAAATGCATTTTTTTTTTAAGTATTTTCACTATAGTGAATTTTGTCCTACTCTTTCATACTAATGCATTTTCACTTTAAGCAAATACAATTTTGCCTTTGCAAGGGTGAGAGAGAAAAAAATGATATTGATGTGATATTTTTGTTTTTTGTCTTTAATTTTAAAAATTAATTAGTTGATAATATATATATTTTTAAAAAATAAAAATTATATTAAAAATTATATTTTCTTACTCTATAAACAGACATTTGTTTTTTTACACAAAAAAAAACACAAGTTTCATGACATTTGTGTACAAGACGATGTGTACACGATGCTGTGTGTACACGATATTTTGTGTACATGACGTTTTCTGTACGAGACGCTAATTATTCGGAATACACAATGATGATGCAGTCTATGCAAAATTTTGTGTATAATGCAACATGTATATAGCATCGCGTACACAATAGATGTGTACACGATGCTTGTGTACATCATGCTAACGATTAGATATACACAATAATAATGCAGTCGTACACAATGATAATGTAGTCGTACACAATGATAATGCAGTTTATATACAATGTCATGTACAATGAACATATAATTATTAGATGTACACAATGATGATGTAGTCTATGTACAACGTCGTGTATCAAGCAACATGTACCATCAAGTACAAAATGATGTGTACATCATGCTAATTATTAGATATGTACATTTAATAATTAGCATGATGTACACAAGCATTGTGTTCGTATGCTGCATGATACGCGAGGTTGTACACACAAGCATCATGTACATAATGTTATACACATGTTGAATGATTCACGAGATTGTACATAGACTAAATAATCATTGTGTACATCGAATAAATAGCGTCACGTACAGAAAGTGTCGTGTCCACAGACGTCATGAATTTTTTTTCTTATGTCCAAATTAAACAAAACAAGTGTCTATTTATAGAGTACAAAAAATTACAAATTTTGGTATAACTTTTAGTTTTTTGGATATATATATTATCAAGTGATTGATTTTTAAAGATTGGAGGTGAAAAAAAGCAAACGTCAACATCTGACACATGTCAAGAGAGAGAAAATGGTAGAGTGTAATTATATAAAAAAATAAGTAGATAATGGAGACAAAAAATTTCTATTTACTCTCTAAAGTACACCAAAGCAAAAAGTCACCTAAAGTGTAATACTTATCCCAAAGTACACTGATAGTAATATTTTTAGGTTTTTCAAGGTTGTCAATCAATTCCTATCCTACTATCATGTCATTGTAGTATAAATAGGTGTCAATCCAGTCAGGTGTGTTATTAACCACTCTATATGCAATTGGAACTACTAATTCAAGTCAAATAAAAAAGTGGGTTGTTCTCTAGCAATCCTAAACAAGAAAACATGCAGAAAATAAACAAGACATAAAAACTAACATACATAAACATAAACTAAGGGTAAACAGCAAGTGGAGTAAAACAAGGAAGAAAATAGGGGTAAAAAGCAATCAAGGGAAAACAGTTCCTAAAGATAGGGTAATTGACTAGTGTTCCTCCCTGAACTACCTAGTGTCTAACATACCTCAAACAAGAGCTATCCCTAGATGATAGATTCATAGACAACCAAATCCAATTCTTTGACATATGATCTCAAACTAGGTAGTATCCAGACCTAACTGCCGTTAACGGAACTCTACCTAGAATGCATGAAGAAACAATCTACATAACTCAATAAACACCCTAGACATCTAATTCCTTGGGCTAGATATGTAAATCTTTGAAATCACTTTGATCAGGAATTTCATTAAACACTTTTCGGGTGCTGAAATGCCTAAGTTCAGATTTCAATTGATCAGAAAGAAATAAGCATTATGGACAATGAAACAGAAGGGATCAATGAACAATCAAGCTTAGACACCTAGGAGGAACAAGGGTTCTACACTAACCTACTCCATCCTTAGAAACTTGGGTAACTACTCTCTACACATGGTGGGTATAAAATCAAGAAAACCAGAAAACATAACTTCAAAACGAACATCATGATCAAAAATCAAACTATGAAAAATAGTAAGAACGAAAAACTCAGAACACCAGAGGTTGATGATCAAGACGAAAAATTAGAGATGCAAAAGATGAAGAACAGCTAGAACATCAACCCAGAAAAATAATGATCCAAAGAATCAGTAACAAAACCCAAAAATGATGATCAAGGCAAAAACAAGATTAGAAGTGTAAAACAGTAGATCAATATGCACCTAATAGATCACAACCTTAAACTAAACATGAAAATGAAGATTTCAGAAACTTCATAAGAAATCTGGGGTTGGATCAACAAGAACATCAAAGGAAAATAGAAAGAAAATAAACCTAAGACAAAAACCCAAAATGGCATAAAATAAAGCTTAGTCTAAAAAGAGGCATTTTTGGGATTTATATAGTAGTTCAGAAAAAACTCTAAAAACGCTAAAAAACAAAATGTAACGATTGATCTTGATACTTAAATCTAGTTCATTCTGAAACTGGCATTTGGTCGAGGCGTAGCTTGATGTGTCGTTAAGCCAGAAGGTCGAGGCATAGCTCGACGTGTCATTGAGCTGGTTCCTCGAGGTGGCCGAGGGAGCTTGGCTTGATGTTTTGTCGAGCTGGTTAGCTCGAGGTAGTTGAGGGACGTGATCGAGGCGGATGACTTGGTGATCGAGCTGAGAATTGGCCGGATCATCAAGGTGATCGAGCCAACACGTCGAGGTGAAGGCTCGTGATCGAGCTGAAGACTTGGTCGAGGCCGAGATGACTTGGCCCGTGATCAAGCTGAACACTTCCTTTTCTCGATGAAAAATTCTTTGGCACGACAGATAAGAAGTTGGCCCGATTTTGATTGAGTTGGTTTCATCCCGTGCATTTCCCTTTCTTTCTCCAAATTTGCAATAATGTTCTGAAAACTCCCAAAAATCCTGAAAAATCTCCAAATGCACATGTGTGCGAATGCTAATGCAAAACTTCCTAAAAATGAAAAGTTACTAATAAAGTCCTATAAATGCAACATGTTGACATCTAAATGACCCTAAAATGATGATAAATGACTTCTCAAAAATCACTAAAATGTAGAGACATCAACTCCCTCAAACTAAATCCTTGCTTGCTCTCAAGCAAGTAATTTAGAAGGTTGGAAGAGAAGTTTGAAAGTGGAAAATCAAAACCAAAACATGCTGATAAAATAGAAAATATCAATGTCCAGGTTACTAGTTCTATAATGCAATCCTTATCTCATCCTACTTAAAAACTTTAGCCATACTCATCAAAGTTCGTTCCAGATCAGTTCCAACTTCCACAATGCATTCAAATACATTTACCTCTTTAATATTCATTAAATAGAAACCATGGATCAAGTCATGCAAATTTATTTAACTCATTTGGGTAAGGGACTGGTTAAGGGATAAAAATGACCCCTTTATGCATTGGCTAACATTTCAGAACAGGGTTCTCTCAAAAAGGGAATGAGTTTTAGCAGAATGCTAAGGGTAAGAACACTTAGATGCATACAAAAACAAAATCCCATATACCCAAAGTCAATGAAACTAAAATTTCCCTGATTCTAAACCCGGTAGGAGACTCTAATTCTACCCTTTTAAATTTCAAAGTGATCTTAGTGGTTAAATTTTTTCCCTTTTCCATCTTCTCCTTAACAATTATTAGGAGAGGCTTCCTTATTTATCAACTCCTAGGGGATTTGGGTACTTCCTGGTTTCAGTGCCCATGGTTTCTAATCTTTTTGTGCTTTTGCACTAATCTTCTTGGGTTTTTACCCTTTTCTTTCCTTCTCATTTATTTTTTCTGTTTCTACACTAACCATATTTTTCATATCTTTTCCCCCAAACCCTTTACTAGACATTTATGTTTTCTTTTCTTTTCCTTTCCTCTCCTAAAGTTTATAATCAAACCCCCTTCTTTTACCAGCTTCCCACATGTTTTCTCCATTTTTCAAACCAACCCCAATACCCATAATCAAACCACACCGTGTCCTATCTAGTCCAAAAAGCATGGACTAGAACTACATGAGATTCCATTCTTGTCAGTTAGAATCTAACACTTTCTACCAAGCTCATTACATAAAAAACCTGACACTCAATAATAAATTCATGGCTTTAAAGACGGCAAAGTTCAAGGGTGAGAAGTCTACTTGGATTAACAAGAATGGTGAAATGGTAGAAGATAATCCAAATATGTATATGCTATCCATGAGTTCAAATCGAGCACACAAACATGATAATTAAATGTCAATTTTAGATTCTAATAAACAGAGGTAAAATTCATATCACAACATGCTTCAGAAAAGAAAAGATCATGCAATTTCATATTCCACCTATGGTGCAATCTTACTTCAGACTTAATCAAAATGCATTATACAACTAATAACCAGGGCATTGATACTACCTAAGAAAACAACATACTTACAAAGTTGCTATCATCCTAGTTCCCTATGCAAATGCATATGACAAACTTAAATACATTCCTAACAACCTAAATGCAACTACATGAACACTCTGTTTTTAGAAAACGATTTTCAAAATTTTTTAAATTTTTTTGGTTTTTGTATGCATGCAAAATTGAAATAAGAAGTAAACATGATCAGTACCTCCTAAAGTCTCCCCCAAACTTAAATTACTCAGCCCCTTATGTAATAAAATTTCGAAGGAGAAGTTAGGACTAAAACGCAACAACAGATGAAAAATATGCTATGGTATATATAGTGAAAAGGGGTTGGAATGGTACCGCATTCAGGTTGAGTTGAAAAAAGTGCCCGTTGGAGCTCATTTGACAGGAAAATTTTTTGGTTGGTCGAGCTCATTTGATCGAGCTAGGCATGATGAGTCCCGACTCGACGTGAATAATGTTCGGCTCGATCATGAAATTTGGGAATTGCGGCTCAACATAAATCTTGTCTTCGGATCGACGTGAATGTTGTTCAGCTCGATCACAAAATTTTGTAATTGCGGCTCGACGTGAATCTTGTCCTCGACTCAATCAAATATTGGTCGTGGCTCGATGAAACGGATTGATGAAGACTCTTCCGTGGCTTGATCACAAATTAAATTGGAATCGACCCAAGCGTCAAAGTTCTGACTTGGTCATTTTTGATGTTTTGTTCGGGCTGGCTCATGACTTCGCTAAATCGAACTTGTCATCCTCTTTTCCTTGTGCCCAAGTGTCCACAGTGTGATATATACCTAAAATATCATAACCAAATAAAAACTTAAATGCATTAAACGAAGAATTTAAACATAAATTTAAAAGAAAAACTTTATGTACATGGATAAACATGAGACTTCCTCTCAAGTGAAATTGTTTAAAGTCACTTGACCTACTGTTTAAATTCTAATGACCTTGAGACGGTTCCCCAAGGAGAACTGGGGTCCTTTTACCAGGTTTCCTTCATGGACTCATCCTACCATCATTGTTCCGTTTAACTTGGTGATTTAGTTTCGGCCCCTTATCAGGTTCCACAACTAGTGTGACTGTTCCATCTAGTAAGATCTCCTTGATTATGAAGTTTCTGAGGAATTTTGGGTTTACATTCCCTGGATAGTGCTCGAGCATTGGATTGAGCAGAAACACTAGATCATCCTTCTTGAGGTATGTTGTTGGGGTTTGAAGATCAAACTGTTTTCAGAAGAGGTTATGCTCGTAGTGGGCTTCTGAGGAGAGATGTGCTCAAGCTGGTGCTCGAGCTCAGAATCTCCTTCTTCTGAAATGGGCATTTTTCTCTCATTAGGTGTTATCCCCAATTTTTTTGTTTCTTCTAACTCTGCAGAAACTCTTGCACCTGGTTCTTTGACAACCCCAAATTCTTCTGTATGCTCTAAAATCTCATTTGGGTCCTTCACCGAATCATACTCCAATGAGTCACTGCTTGAATACCCATCCTCATGAACGTCCTCATTCTTCTCCTTGATGGAGAATAACTGACATTGGATTGTAGGCTTTTTTGTCTTGTACTTGATGTTGAAGATCATCCTTGGACCATTTCCCATGTTCAACCTAATATTTCCCTTCTTGACATTGATCACAACTCCAACCGTAGCTAAGAATGGCCTTCCCAAGATCATTGGATCTTTTGGTTCCTTGTCCATATTCAACACCATAAAGTATGTGGGTATCTTTATACTCCCAATATTGATGGGTAAGTTCTCTAGAAGTCCAGGAGGGATCCTGATGGATCTGTCAGCCAAAATCAGAGATATGTTGGAGGCTTTATACTCATTGAAACACAACTTTTTGGCAACTGAAAGGGGCATTGATAGTAGGATTTTTCTACCTACGTAGTCAATTCCTAATTACACTATCATATCGTTGTAGTGGTCATAGGTGTCA
>OVBE01005106.1:0-22385 GCA_900406425.1 Iberis pinnata | reverse complement strand
ATTCGTCCTCAAGACCTATCAAGAGTTTTCCTTATTAGATTTGGTTTTCCTTATTTTTTTTTACCATTATAAAAGCCCTAGGCTTAATTTTTGTAAAACAAAACACACATTAATAAATTTTTAGAATTCAGAGCTTTCTCAGAGAGAAGAGATCCCAACCCTGTATTTGGAGAAGATTTATGAACTATGTCTTTATATTAATATAATTCGGTTTTTCTTTCATGTGTTCTTCTTTAATGATGATTGTGGATTGCTTAGTTATGTCTGAGTATATAGTCACCTTGTTAGATTTTAGGGGTTTCCCAGGGAAACCAAGTTTGATAGTTAGGGTTTGACGTAATGGATTTGAATTGTTAGGTTCTTAGTCTAGATTTGTTATCAATTCTTGAATTAGCCTGATCACCTAGTTCATGATATTAGGTTAATAAATTCAAAGGGATTTGGTTTAGAAACCTGACCTAATCTAGATGAATAAGTGTCTCTACTTGCGGGAGTATTGTCTTTGATGCTTATGAACATATTGAATCTGTGATAAATGCATGATTGAATTATCCAAATACGGCGGGAGATTGTCTTTAGTAATTCGATTATAAGGGTCTAATAATTCGGGTGGAGATTCGTATATTATTGTCTTTTGAGTTGAGAACTATTTTCATTATAAAATCTTGCATGTCAACCTGAGCTTCCAACCTGATATCCTGTGGAATTCCCTAACGCCTAGCGCTTTCTTTAAATTGCTTACAACCGTTTTAATTTGCTGTCTTTTTAATTTAAAGTAATTTCAAAATCAAAAACTCTATTTAATCTGGCTTAGCTAGAATCGAACGTTTAACTGAGAGCCGCATAACTTGGTCTATGTGGATTCGATCCCTCATATACTATTGTGTTTGTTGTGCACTTGCAGTGAATATATTTGGGTTAAAACTTGAGTGTATCAAGTTTTTGGCGCCGCTGCCGGGGACCAATTGTGCCTTTTAAGTTTTACTTAACGTATAGTCTAAGATTTTTATTTTTCAGTACCAATCTTGTTCTTTCTTCTTGCCTTTGTTTTGCAGGTGCATGAACAGAAGATCTAACAAATCATCTGATTTGCTCAACCTCGGTAACGAAGAACTCGCAAAGTTAGAACACTCAAACCGGAAAGCAAAAAAAAACGCAAGCTCTTCCAATGCAATAGGAGACAACGTTATTCCCAACAATCCGGTTTTTCATGAAGATCAAAACGTCCAGAATCCTCAGCAAGGACTACTTCAACTTTTGATTAACCAACCTGGAGGAGACGACAATCAAAGGCCACAAGGACAACAAGGAGGAAATGGCAATCAAGGAGCTGAAAACGCTAACCGAGACGCTGATAATGGGAATCAAGACCCACCAGAGCCGAATCCAAATGGCCTTCTCCACCGACACAGGGTACTAGTTGGAGAATTCAACAACCTTGAAGCTTTCCTCGCCAATAGGAATACTCTACATCCTCGCCAGCCTCAAAGACATGACTATCAATTCCCGTTTCAGCTTATCCAATTGCTCATGCAAAACCAATTCCATGGTTTACCAACCAAGCATCCTATGGATCATATAGATATCTTTGAGGACATCTTCAACACTACACAACTCAATGGAGTCTCTAAAGATTTCATGCATTGTAAGCTCTTCAATCACTCTCTTGCTGATAGAGCTATTAGGTGGTTAAAGTCTCAGCTTGCAAACTCTATAGAAACTTGGAATGAGTGCAAATTCAAGTTTCTAAGTCACTTCTACACATCTACAAGGATCAACAATATAAAAAACAAGATCTCTCAGTTTTAGTAAGTTCCTGTAGAATCTTTCTGTGAGGCATGGTACAGATTCAAGGAGTACCTTCAGGATTGTCCTCACCATGGATTCTCAGAGCTGAACCTTCTCAATACTTTCTACAGAGGTAGTGAACAGCAGTATCGACTCTCTGTTGATACCGCTAGTAATGGTGACTTCATGACCAAGCCTGTAAATTAAGCCTATCAACTGATTGACAATCTAGCTCAAAGCAATAGTAATCAATGTCTTGACTACGATCGAAGAGTAAGATCAACTAGTTCATAATCTTCTGAACTTACAGAGGTAAAAGGACTTCTTACTCAATTTCTCGAAGGCCAAAACCATAAACATGGTAGCTTTGCTGACGATGTTGAGAAGATTAAAGCAGATTGCTTTGCTATCAATGAGCCTGATAATGAAGAAGAAGTGAGCTATGTCAATAGCCAAGGAAAAAGAGTCTTCAATCAAGGTTTCAATCCATGTTACAACAAGATTAATCTCTCTTGGAGAAGCACCAATGTAGCAAATCCAAAAAATCAAGTGTATTTTACTCAATAGAACAACTTTGTGCATAAATCTGGACAAGCTTTTGGTCAGAATACGGGTGGGAAGGTTTTCAAGGAGAAAAAAATAGGAATTTTGTGCAGAATTCAAACTCATGTGGTTTTCAAAGAACCTTTAAGCCTGGGTTTCAACAAGCAACTCCACCTCTAGACAACAAGGTAGAATCGATGATCAAGCAGATCCTGGAAAGCAAGTAACATTCTGAGAAGAACCTAAATTCCAAGTTAGACAATATGTACAATGTGAAAGTAGCTCAGACTTCAGAACTTGTGAAGAGACAAGCTGGTGTTCTTCCTAGGAAGGTTGAAGACGACCCAAAAGGCTACTGCAAGGCCATAAATTCGGATGGTGATGAGAAAAAGGATGACTCTGAAAAATCTACAGTTTTTAGAACTTTCATAAAAGATGCAAAGAAGGAGATCGATCGATCCCTTACGGGATCTATCGATCCAATCATACGTGAAGTTCTAGAACATTTAGATCGATCGATATGCATACTTGGATCTATCGATCCATCAGCAGTAGTAGGCCTGGACACAATTCTCGAGACCCGAAACCCGACCCGGACCCGACCCGAAAAAACCCGAACTGTAGAACTAAAATACCCTAGTGGGTTTTAATTTCGTGAGTTACGGGTACCCGAACTAGACCCGACCCGAACCCGAGAACCGGTTGGGTACCCGAAGAACCAAACCCTGAACTTTCCTTTCCTTTGTTTTAATTAGGGTTGCTGTTATTAGTTTCTTTTCCTTCCAATTCATGAAAAAATCAAAATATCTTAAACAAAATTTTCTATCTTTACAAAGTCAAGCTGGAATCTAGGAAAATCATACCTTCTTCTTCCTATCGATCACAACATTCAATTTCATCTTCACCACCACCAACAGAGTTCTCAAGAATCATATCACATGTAAGTTATTTAGACTTTAAATTTCTTGTTTAGTTTCTTTTGCTCTTGAATAGATGACAATGAGTCAATTACTAAGAACAACATCGATTAATTTTATATTAGTTGAACGTTTGAACGATAGGCAGAAATTGAAGCAAAAGAAAAGATAGTATTAGTAACTTTGAGTGATGAGAAGTTTGAATGTTTAATGAGATGCACATAACATGTTTGTTGAAATGCCTAAAAGAAGAAAAGATAGTAATTTCAAGAGTAAATATTTGTAGATAGTAACTTTAAGAGTAAATATGTGTATGTGAAAATTTTCATATCCATGATCAAACTATTCTTCAATCAATGCAAATAACTAGACAAAAAAACCATACTGTCAAAATTAACAAGACTGTAATCTTCAAAATTAACAAGACTGTAAACTAACATAGCTCTTTTGTTAGTTTTCTGCAAAATAAGAACCATCGACCTCATGAGATGTTAAGACCGTCCATGTGTATTTTTCACATAACGTTTATATCAACCTGTAGTTTGTACTTAGCAGAGAGATGATCTTGACCAAGATGGTTCTCTAAGTATGACAAATCTTGAACATCAGTATATAAATCTAAGTTAAAAGCTACATGAACAAAGAGAGAGATGATAGTGAGTGAGTTACATATTATGACATTCGGAATTGATCTTTACACTAGACATACCTAGCTTCCCATAGCTTCCAATTAGATTGATTTTAGATAAGACATTGACATGTGGGAGTTCCATATGAAGCATTGTGGATAAATTAGTTGCATAGCAGTTAACTGCACAACAAAAATAACTGCACAACAAAATAAAAAATATATGAACAATTACTTAAACATTCGAATACATGCCATTCTACAAAGAAAACGAGCCTTCTCAACTTGGTTTATAACTCATTTGAGTATGGTTGAACGATATTCAAAACTAGTAGTAGCAATACTACAATAAAGTGTTCTAAGCGGCTAGCAAAATACTACTCTTAACTAGTCTAGGTGTATGGTAAGATTTAAAGATCCTCTCTTTATAACTCAAAAATCAAGAACAAGAACAATCTACGGGTTTGGTATGGAGTCCCTAATCTCTTTTGAGCCAAATACTCCAAATTACCATTACCAAATGGCCAAAGACTTCTAAATATGTTCTTCCTACCTCTTATTTATAGTACATTCGTGCATATCAGGGTGGTGCAGAGAATTATAGCTTTTACAGCTTAGAAACTGAACTTATCTCGTTTAGTTAAAAGCTAAAGGTCAAGAGGAGAATGCGATTAGAACATTCTAGAACCAGTATCTCTTGGCAATTATTATGCAAGTAGGGAGAGAAAAGAGCACCTGAATCTCTTGAACTTGCTTCTGTTGCTCAGCTTGAAAACTTCCAATGGTACCCAAAACTTCTGCAACAGTTGACTCAATTCGCTCGTTGATAACCTCAGCTAATTCCTTTCCTAGAAAGAAGGCATCCAACACATTCTTGTTTTCGTTTTCACCTACAAAAAAACCAGAATTCAAATTTTTTCTATTATCACGATTCATAATTTTTCCATAGTAGAAGATACATTTCTGAATCAAACGCAACATCGCAATATATATAACTATTTCAGTTTGAATAAAACTCATTAGAAGTCCCTTTGTTCAATATCAATTACAATCTCTAGACCATGAAAATAAACCTAAATAAAATTGGAGATAGATTCTTAGCAAAAGAATGTAAAAATAGAACCAATTAATTTCTACTCAGTGGTTTTATCAATCTCAGTTTCTAACAAATGAGTTAAAGTATCTTTCCATCCTCCAATCTCTCATTTCCTAAAGAATGCCTTATTCTCCATTCCCAATCCTCAGGCTCCTCTCTCATCTCTTCATACATTACAAACATAACCTTTTTCTAACCTTTTTCAAAAAGCTTTTTCTAATTAATCTACTCTCTTCCCAATACTCTAATTTAATTGAACACATAAACGAATCTCAGAATGAAAGCCATTATAAGCAGAACCTTTAGTGATTGGCCACGAAAATAAGAAGAGTTCCACTTGGCCACAAAAATCAAATAGCAGATAATGGTCTGCAAAATGTTTCAAAGTTTATTACTTTAACGAAAGAGACATATTTTTGTAGTTCAATTAAATTTGGAATTTCTCTAATGTTTTTCATTGTCCAGCATTCTACTTTTTTGATTAAGTTTCTTGTGTTGATTTTGCAGATGGCTTCTTGTGATGAAAATCAACCAAATATTGGTGAAAGTGATGAGTTAACAAATGAAGAATATGAAACACGTGAGCTGGTCTTGGGAGTAAAAGCAAAAGGAAAGACAATAACGAAGGAATTGGTTCAATTCCAAGAAAGAAGCAGAGATCATGGGTTTGGGAGCTTGTCACTAAACAGATGGTTGATGCAAACAAATGCAATTGCAAATACTGTCAGAAAGAGTTTGCATGTGTAAGCAAGAATGGCACATCCAATTTGAAGAAACATTTACACTCTTGTAAGTCGTATCAGTCATGGTTAGCTGCTAATAAAGATAAAGATCAAACTATGTTAAGTCCTGATGGTTGTAGTGGTGATATTAAGTTGTCTAGGGTCTCTGAAGCTGTGTTTAGAGAAGCATCAAATGAGTTGTTGGTATTAGCTGAATTACCGTTAACATTAATAGAAGGTCTAGCTTGGAAACATTTTTGTTCTAAAACAAAACTCTACAAACCCCATTATAGGAGAACAACCACTAGGGACATTGTGCAGATGTATGTTAAGAAGAAAGCTCAAATGAAAAGGATTATAGGGAAGAACAAACAAATAGTATCTATAACTACAGATATTTGGGTGGCTCCACATACACAAGCTAGTTACATGGTAATAACTGCTCATTTTCTTGATGATTCATGGAAGTTGAAGAAATTGTTATTAGGGTTTAATAATGTTGCAGATCATAGGGGTAAAACAATATGCATTGTTTTTCTTGAGTGTTTGGATGAGTGGGACATCAAGAGAGTATTTTTCATCATAATAGACAATGCTACGACAAACAGTACAACTATGGAAAAATTCAAAATAGCGTTGATTAAGCATTCAGATGATGCATTGCTTTTGAAAGGTGAGTATATGCATATGAGGTGCGTAAGTCACATTTTGAATCTGGTTGTGACAGAAGGTTTGCAAGAGATAAAGAAAAATGTGGTTGCTATTAGGAATGGCATCTTGTATGTAAGGTCTTCAACTAATAGGCTGAGATCATTTGAGCTTCGTGTTGATACATGAAAGATTAAAAGGGGAAGCTTGCCTTTAGATGTTAATACCAGATGGAACTCCACTTACCTAATGCTTGAACAAGCTCTTAAGTTCAGATTAGATTTTGACAAAATGGTGGCTGAAGATAAGCCTTATAATGACTACTTTCTGGAAACAATGGAAGTAAAGAAGAGGATTGAAGAAGATTGTGAGATTGTAATTGTGAATGGAAAGAAGAAGACTAAGAGGATTGGACCACCTACAAATGAAGATTGGGATTCGGCTGACAGGTTAGTGCAACCTGGATCGATCGATCCCTCTATGCAGACTGCATCAATTTCCAACCAACTCGCTGAACTCAAGATTTCACGCCCGGTTGAACCTGAAACTTCTTAAGAAGATCTTTTGTACTATAACGAGAATTCTAACACAATCATTCCACTAAGAAGACTTCAAAGGCTTCAAGATCCTGGAGAATTCTTAGTTCTTGTTTAGATCAAAGCAGTAATCTTCATGGATTCACTCTGTGATACAAGAGCTAACGTTAACGTCATGTCTAAACTTGTCACTAAGAAGCTGGGATTAAAAGGTATTAAACCATCAGAGATAGCTTTTTCACTAGCCAACAACTCTGTTATATCCTCGAATAGATTTGTCTCTGATTCGATGGTACAAGTTGGTGATTGTGTTGTTCCTCTTGATTTTTATGTCTTGGATACAAATGGTAGTTCAGATGGAACATTGGTTCTACGAAGACATTTTCTAGCATCCGTAGGAGCTGTGATGGATGTGCCTAAAAAACGCATCTATCTCACAAAGATCAAGAAGAGATACTATTATCCAACAGTACCCCACAACAATGCCTCTAAGATCATTATGATGAAAGAAAAAAGGTGGCACAGAAATCTCAAGTCGAATCTAGTACTAAAGGGGCTGCTCCTGAAGTCTTGCACAAAGACGTTCAAGTCTCAACCAAGATTGCAACCCCTAAAGTCAAAAAGGGATAAGATAAACTTGGAGAAAATCGACGAGAATCCCCAGCTGACCTTGATTCCTCAAGCATTGGTTGGAGATGGAATTGAGCATAGGGTGAAAAGAAAAGATACTCAAAAACCTTTCTCAAAGGTCAGAAATAATGGTAAGGGGAATTTAAAAAAGGTCAACAAGGACACTCATATGACTTTGATTCCTCAAGAATTAGTTGGAGATGAAATTGAGTATAGAGTGAAGAGCAAAGGTACTTCAAAACCTTTCTCAAAAGTTAAAACATTCTTTCCCTCAGATCTTAAGGACAAAGGAACCAATTTTACAAAGGAGATGATGAGTAAGGTTCTGAAGATACAAATTTCATATGATGGTGGTTTTTATAGAGCATCTATTGTTGCTGACCTAGCTCCAGCTTAGGAGGTCAGTTCGTCAAGCTCAGTGACATTAAACAAGCATTGAGTGGGAGGCAACTCACTAATTTGGTGTTTTGGATTAGTTAATTTTTACTTTTGCATGATTTTAGTTTTAGGTTACTAACTTATTAATTTTAGTTTTGAGTTCCTTGTGATTTAGGATATTCTTGGTGAAAGAATCTTCAAGTTACTCCGGGTTATCTCTTATCTATCTTTGATCCCATGTCTTCTCATTTAATTTTTGGTTATCTAGATGGTTTCTCTCTTGATCCTTGCTAATGTTAGTTAGTATTGCTAAGATCATTACTCACCATTAACCATTTTCTATATGTCTTGACTTGGATTGATTTTAGATCTCTAATCAGTTGGTTTTTCTAATTGAGTATTTATTTATTCTTGCTAATGTTGATTAGTATTGCTTCATCATTGCTTTTTACTTTCCAACTTGATGATGAGCCACTAGGTTGATTATTTAGAACTGTTTAGGATGATGTTTTTCACATATGATTCTTGCTAATTGTTAATTAGTATTGATCCACATTGTGATCTTGATGGTTTCTTTTACAAATGATTCTTGTTACTTCTTGAAGTTAACATTCTTTAAATCAATGTACAACCATTATGCGACATGTTTCAATCAGAAGAATATTAACACTTCACTTTAGTGTTTGTTCTTTTTACAGGAAAAATAAACAAAACAACAACTTGGGGGAGTGCGATAACTCATCTTTTGATGACTTAAGAAAGAAGGAGTTTAAATCGAAGGCACAGATCGATCGATTCAGACGTGGATCGATTGATCTAGAGTTCCTCGAATGACCAGTAAATTAAGATCGATCAATCCAGACGTGGATCGATCGATCCCCTTCTCAGATAATTTCTTAGAAACACTTTTAACTCATGGTTTTTTTCATTTATCTACTAGTCAGGTCTTATTCCTTCTCGTTGATTTATTTTCACACCAGGACGGTGTGAACTAAGTCTGGGGGAGGGTTTATATCTACTAAAGATGTTTTTTGTCTTTTTAGATGTTTCGTCGTTTTGATGAAATTTTTCAAAAAGATTTTGTTTTCATTTAGTCGATTCTTTTCGAGTCGAAGTAACAATGACCACGATCTGTGATGATTATTAGCCTAGTGTGAGTTTAGTATTCAATTCTATTTGATTTCTGACTTAGATAAACTGATGGGTTTAGGTTCATAACCCCATTGATTGATTAATATACTTTTGCAAGTTCTAGAGTTTTGGATTGTTGATGAATTGATGCTAGCTCTAATAGGATATGACTTAAATTGATCTTAAACTCTTGCTTATGGTGTTGGATATACTTCGAAAAGCTAGGTACTTTTCTCTTCAGTTCTCTGTAAAACCGACAAGTTCTTTTAGTATGATCCGAATCCTTTCTCTCCCTCCCTTCAAAACAAAAGAAACAGAAAAAAAAATGATTAAAAGCATGATCTAGAAATCCGTAATCAATCCTAGAAAAAAATTCTGCTAAAAAAGAACATAAAAGCGCATAAATGCGAAGAAAAAAACAGTAAAAAATAAGTGAGAAAGGGGGAAAAAGTATCAGGACCAAAAGTCGATTGATGCTCTGTTTGGTATGGGCACGTTGATAGAAAAAGTATTTAAGCGATAGTGATCGATACCCCATAGGAAAGAATGCAATTATTTGTATATATTTGAATTTGGAGATCTAGTTGATATGATTTAATAGTTTGATTGATTGGAGTTTGGAGTAGGAAGTTTGTTCGATATCCCATAGGAAAGAACGCACTTATTTGTATTTATTTGAATTTAGAGAGCTAGTTGATATGATTTGATATTTTGATTGATTGGGATTTGGAGTAGGAAGTTTGTTGGTTAGATTATGTGGTGGTGAACAAGTTATTTTGCAAAGGTTGTCTAGGAATAGTGTCTTTTAGTTTTTGATTTCTGAACTTAAGGTTGTGATTCTGAGAGTTCCTGTGTGGTCCGTTTTTAAATCTCTTTTTCAGATTTGGTCTTGCTTCACTTGAGGACATGCAAAGATCTAAGTCTGGGAGAGTTGATATCACTCGTTTTGATGCCTTATAGTGGGTATTTATACTTGTTATTTGGTATCATTCGAGTGTTTTTCGTGTTTTTGGTACATTTTCAGGATTGTAGGCGTTTGAGACGTTCTGGAGCAAAAAGGATGGTTTTCAGAAGATTTCAGGTGCAAATGGACAAACAAAGATGGTCAGATCAATCTAAACCAAAGAATGATCAACCATAGACGCACACATGAAGAGATCGATTGATCCATGTTTGGATCGATCGATCTAAAGATCCTGGAGACCTACGTAAAAGTAGATCGATCGATCTCACCTTAGATCAATCGATCGATCTTGGAAGAAACAGAATGATGGATCGATCGATCCCTACCTGAATCGATCAATCCCCTTGCCCGAACCAGCTTGGATATAATCAAAAAGACGCATTCGTCTTCAAGACATATCAAAAGTTTTCTTTATTAGATTTGGTTTTCCTTTTTATTTTAGCATTATTAAAGCCTTAGGCTTAGGTTTTTAGAAAAAAAACACACATTAATCAAATTTTAGAATTCATAGCTTTCTCAGAGAGAAGAGATCCCAACCCTGTATTATGAGAAGATTTATTAATATAATTCGGTTTTCTTTCATGTGTTTTTCTTTAATGATGATTGTTGATTGCTTAGTTATGTCTGAGTAGTCACCTTGTTAGGTTTTAGGAGTTTCCCAGGAAAACTAGGTTTGATAGTTAGGGTTTGACGTAATGGATTTGAATTGTTAAGTTCTTAGTCTAGATTTGTTATCAATGCTTGAATCAGCCTTATCACCTAGTTCATGATATTATGTTAATAAATACAAAGGGATTTGGTTTAGAAACCTGACTTAGTCTAGATGAATAAGTATCTATGCTTGCGGGAGTATTTCCTTTGATGCTTATGAACATATCGAATCTGTGATAAATGCATGATTGACTTATCTAATTACGGCGGGATTTTGTCTTTAGTAATTCGATTATAGGGGTCTAATAATTCGGGAGGAGATTAGTCAATTATTGTTTTTTGAGTTGAGAACTATTTTCATTATAAAATCTTGCATGTCAACCTGAGCTTCAAACTTGATAACCTGTGGAATTCCCTAACGCCTAGCGCTTTCTTTAAATTTCTTACAACCGTTTCTTTTAATTTACTATAATTTCAAAATCAAAAACTCTATTTAATATGTCTTAGCTAGAATTGAACATTTCACCGAGAGCCGCACAACTTAGTCTTTGTGGATTCGATCCCTCATATACTACTGCGTTTGTTGTGCACTTGCAGTGAATATATTTGGGTTACAACCTGAGTGTATCATTAGTGAGTTCATTTATCTCACAAACATCAAGAAGATATACTACTATCCAATAGTAACCCACAACGGTGTCTCTAATATCATTATGATGAAGGAAAGAAAGGTGGCTCATGAATCTCAGGTCGAATCCAATCCTAAAGGTACTAATATTGAAGTCTTGCACAAAGAAGCTCGAATCTCAACCAAGAGTGCAACCTCAAAGGTAAAAAAGGGTAATGTGAACTAAAAGAAGGTCAACAAGAATCATCACGTGACTTTGATTCCTCAAGCATTGGTTAGAGATGGAATTGAATATAAGGTGAAGAGCAAATGTACTTCAAAACCTTTCTCAAAGGTCAAAACCTTCATTACCTCAGATCTTAAAGAAAAGGGAACCAACTTTGCGAAGGAGATGATGAGTAAGGTTCTGAAGTTATAGATTTCAAATGATGGTGGTTGTTGTAGGGCATCTATTGGTGCTGATCTAGCTCCAGCTTAGGAGGTATGTTTGTCAAGCTCGATGATGTTAAACAAGCGCTGAGTGGGAGGCAACCCCTTATTTGGTGTTTTAGATTTTGCTTTTTGATTTTTTTTGAGTGAGTCCAATTTTAAGTTGCTAACTTATTAATTTTCAGTTGTGAGTTCAAAGTGTTTCAGGAAATTTCAGAGAAAAGTTGGTCGGACATAGATATCGATCGATCCGTGTATGGATCGATCAATCCATGAAAA
This sequence comes from Iberis pinnata, assembly GCA_900406425.1. Taxonomy (NCBI): domain Eukaryota; kingdom Viridiplantae; phylum Streptophyta; class Magnoliopsida; order Brassicales; family Brassicaceae; genus Iberis; species Iberis pinnata. Next base: position 10,417 of record OVBE01005106.1, on the reverse strand, counting down.
TGGTCATGTACACGATATTATAGATTGATCCTTCTATGGATCGATCGATCCTTCTATGGATTGATCGATCTATCGTAGCTCAGAAGCCAATAGATTTCCTTCTCAGGTAAGTATGAAACTCTCTTTGAACTCATGGTTTTTTTCATTAGTCTATTAGTCAGGTCTTATTCCTTCTCTTGGATTTGTTTTCACACCGGGATAGTGTAAAGTAAGTTTGGGGGAGGGTTTATATCTACTAATGATGTTTTGTGTTGTTTTGGATGTTTTGTCATTTTGATGAAATTTTTCAAAAAAAATTGTTTTTGATTGAGCTGAGTCGAAGAAACAATGACCAGAATATATGATGATTATTAGCCTAGTGTGAGTTTAGTATTGATTTCTATTTGATTACTGACTTAGATTTACTGCTGCATTTAGGATTTTAACCCCATTGACTGATTTAATTTCTTTTGAAAGTTCTGGTCTTTTGGATTGTTGATGATTTGATGCTAGCTCTGTTTGGATATGAATTAATTTGATCTTAAATTCTCTTGCTTATGGTGTTGGTTATACTTTCAAAGCTAGACACTTTGCTCTTCAGTTATCTTTAAAACCGACAAGTTCTCTCAGTATGATCCGGATCCTTTCTATCCTTCCCTTCAATAAAATAAAAATTTGAACAGCGGACCTCGTAGTTCGTTTCCTCATCCCACGAAACCGTCTGCTAAAAAACCATAAAAAGCGCATAAATGCGAAGAAAAAAACAGAATAAGAAAAAGAAGTGAGAAAAAGGGAAAAAGGGTCAGGACCAGAAGTCGATTGATGCTCTGTTTGGTATGGACGCTTTGATAGAAAAGGTATTTAAGGACATTGATCGATACTCCATAGGCAAGAATGCACCTATATGTACTTAATTGAATTTAGAGAGTCAGTTGAAATGATTTGACGGTTTGATTAATTTTGGATTTAGAGTAGTAAGCATGTAATTAGTTAGGTGGTGGTAGACAGTTTATTTGCAGTGGTTGTCTAGGATTAGTGTCTTTTAGTTTTTGATTTCTGAACTTAGGGTTGCTGAGATTCTGAGAGTTCTTGTGTGGTTTTCAAACCTCTTCTCTAGATTTGGTCTTGCTTTACTTGAGGACAAGAAAAGATCTAAGTCTAGGGGAGTTGATATCACTCGGTTTTAATGCCTTATATGGGGTATTTATACTTTCTCTTTGGCATTATCCCAGTATTTTCCTTGTGTGTTTGGTGTATTTTCAGGATTTTAGGTGTTTGGGACGTTCTGGAGCAAAAAGAATGGTTTTCAGAAGATTTCAGGTGGAAACGGACGAAACGAAGATGGACGGTTCGATCCAAACTAAAGAATGATCGATCTATATAAGCAAATATGAAGAGATCGATCGATCTAGGCCAGGATCGATCAATCCAAGTCCCTGGAAATTTACGTAATATCAGATCGATTGATCCTACCTTGGATCGATTGATCCCGGAGAAAGAACAATGACAGATCGATCGTTCCCTTTGCATGAGCCAGATTGAAGATAACCAAAAAGACGTAATTTTCCTCAAGACTTATCAAGATTTTTCCTTATTGGATTTGGTTTTCCTTATTTTATTTAGACTATAAAAGCCTTAAACTTGATTTGTTTTAGACACACTTCATTATTTTTATATTTCCATGGCTTTCTCAAAGAGAAGAGATCCGAAACCCTGTTTTGGGAGAAAATTTCTAAACTCTGTTTCTATTTTATTAATTGGTTTTTGAATATGTGTTCTTATCTGATTATGATTTGTGTTAACTTTTCTATATATGAGTAGTTCACTTGTTAGGTTTTAGGGGTTTCCCAGGGAAACCATGTTTGATAGTTAGGGTTTGAAATAATGAATTGACTTTGTTAGTTTCTTTGTCTAGATTTGTTTATAATGCTTGAATTAGATCGATACCACATAGGCAAGAATGCACCTATATGTACTTAATTGAATTTAGTGTGTCAGTTAAAATGATTTGATGGTTTGATTGATTTTGGATTTAGAGTAGTAAGCATGTAATTAGTTAGGTGGTGGTAGACAGTTTATTTGCAGTGGTTGTCTAGGATTAGTGTCTTTTAGTTTCTGCAAAACTTTTTCATGAATCAGGTCTATTCTCATCCGGTTATTTCCTCAAATCCAGTCCTGTATCCAATTGCTTTGTTCCTTACCAACGACAAATTATTCCCTCTTCATCAAGCTTTTCAAACCTCGCTGCTTTCACTCATAGAACCATATGGTTACAAACAAGTTGCTACAGATGAAAAATGGTGTCAAGCAATGCGTACCGCGCTACAAGCACACAACTCTAATAACACTTATTATGTTGTCTCTTTACCTCTAGGAAAGAAGGCAATAGGCTGTCGATGGGTGTATAAACTCAAGTTTAGGGCAGATGGCTTCAAGTTTAGGGCAGATGGCTCTTTGGAAAGGCACAAAGCGCGCCTTGTGGCATTGGGTAACCAACATAGATAAGGTGAGGACTATGGAGAAAAATTTGCTCCAGTTGCCAAAATAGGTACTGTAAAAATGTTCGTAAGAGTCGATGCTGGTAAAACTATGAGGTACACCAAATGGATGTGAACAACGATTTTTCGCACGACGATTTTACTGAAGATGTTTATATGAAACTCCCGACTAGATTTACCTCCTCGAAATTAACCAGATGTTGTTTGTCTCCTACACAAATCTGTACGGACTTAAACAAGCCACTCGGTGCTGGTTTGCTAAGCTTTCTCATGCTCTTTTGGTATATAGTTTTAAGGAGTCTAATTCTGATTACTCATTATTCACGATTACACAACAAGGTATGGAGTTGCAAGTATTGGTTTATGTTGATGACTTGGTAATTGCTGGTAATTCACATGAAGTTATTGTCTCGTTTAAAAGGTATTTATCCAACTGCTTCCACATGAAAGACTTAGGTCTTCTCAAATATTTTTTGGGTATTGAAGTGGCTAGAAACAGAACTGGTTTCTATCTTTCTCAAAGGAAATACTCGCTTGAGATAATTGCATAAACAAGATTACTCGGCTCTAAGCGCTGCTTTTCCTATGGCTCAAAATCATCGTCTTGCTTTATCTGAGAGTCCTCTACTTGTTGATGCTCTACCTTACCGACGACGAATTGGCAGGCTGATTTATTTTAAAGTCACAAGGCTAGACATATCCTATGCGGTATATACTCCAGCTCAATTTATGCAGAATCCTCGTGAAGATCATTGGATTGCAGCATTACGAGTTGTAGGCTATCTCAAACAAGCACCTGGTTAGGGTTTTTTTATTAAAATCATACTCGAATTTTACTGTCACAGGTTTGTGTGACTTGGACTGGGAAAGTTGTCCGATAACTAGGCAATCTATCATATGATATTTTGTGCAACTAGGAAGTTCTCCCATCTCTTGGAAATCACATAAACAGAAGACGGTTAGCCGCTCATCGGATGAATCTGAGTATAGTGCAATGTCTTCATTGGCACAAGAACTAATTTGGTTGAAGCGTCTCCTTCGTGACTTGGGTGTATCACACACAAAGCTAATGCTCATGTTCCATGACACCAAATCAGCCTTGCATATTGCCACAAATTCGGTTTTCCATGAGCGGACAAAACACATCGAGGTAGATTGCCATTTTGTTCGTAACGAGATTATCTCCGGTAATTTGACTCTTAATTATGTTCCAACAAAGCACCAACTAGCAGATATTTTCACTACGAATGTGGGACAAAAGGAGTATGATACTTTTCTTTGCAAGTTGGGCATCTCAAACCTCTATGCTCCAACTTGAGGGAGATGTTGGGATATCGATCATAATCACTATTCTCTGTTTATGATATATTGGTTTATGAGATATTGTATAGTGATTGTTTAGGAAATTAGGTTACAGTGATTCACTATATAAACGTTTGTAAGGTATATTGATCAACAGAGAAATAATCTTCTTGTCATTTTTGAACGTATGTGTTATAACAGTTATCGAACATTCGATCTTTCTCCATGACAGTTCTCCTATTCCTAGTGTGAAAACTTCTTGATAATGCATGCACAATATCTTGAACAGTTTATCAATCTATCATGAAATAAATAAGTACTCAAAATAGGTCTAGTCGATGTTGGTTTGGGTAAATTTACATATTGTCTTGTGTTAAAGTTACAGATAATTTGATTCATGCCTCCACTACATAGAAATCCACACACGGGAAGAGAAATTTCAACGCGAGACTTGGTGGCGAGGAAACTCATGTGATAAACGACTGCTAAAGGAGACCAGTTATGACTTATGAGGCTGAGGTGTTGAGAAGAAAAGACACATACCGTTGGACAGTTGGACTGTGAAGAAGAAACGAAAAGGAGCTGAAGAAATTTTCAGGTACAATTCAACAAAATCTGGACGGCGAAAAATGGAAGCCCATTTCTTCTAAATGCAACGACACCTTGCTATAGATTTTACAGGCAACCTCGAGAGTATCTCATCTAAGAGATCATCATAGATGCTAAGTCCGTCCTTCTTCAATACTTGCTTCTTCTTATTGTCTATGGTAAAAACTAGAATCCTTCTTCAATACCTTGCTATAGATTTTACAAACAACCTCGAGAGTATCTCATTTAAGAGATCATCGGAGATGCTAAGTCCATCCTTCTTCAATATTTGCTTCTTCTTATTGTCCATGGTAAATCCTGGAATCCTAAAGCTAATATCAAGACAAAAATAAACAAAGATAAAGTTACATATATATTGTGAATGAGATAGATTTGTTAAAGATATAGTCAAGTCATTGTCCACACAAATCCACCTCTTTTATTTCTTAAGATACCTATTTCTTTTTGGCCATCTACTATATATTATTTTAGCAGTTATTTAGGAAAATAACCTTACAATATCATGGTATATTACGTAAAATGCTGTTGCTTTGACGACCTAACAAAAAACTTCATTAAGGGTATTTTCGTCAAATGATCTGTTATAAAAATTGATGTATATTTAATTTCTACAACTGTATAAATCATCAATAATATTTTAAATTTAAAAAGGTAAGGTAATGATCAAAATTCGAAAATGTAGTAACTGTATGGCATTTCAAATGGAATTATATCTTCACGTTAGATGTTTTAAAAATTTAATTATTGGTATACAGTTCATGATATATATTAAATTCATTTATTAAACCAACTTATCGTGACTATAACTAATATATTTGATAGGAGATTGATATATATAATTTTTTTTTTTTTTGTTGAGATATATATAATTTCTATAACCGTATATTTCATTTCCGTGTCAATAACCCATCTAATTTTTGATTATCTAATATGTATATGTTTAAGAATTGGGCTTTGAACTTTACTCTTTACCTGCTCTATAAAACCCGTATAATTTTGTTCATAGTCCATTTTAATATTGATTCTCTTTCGGTTCTGTTCGATATAGCTGATGTCACTCTAAAGAAGATAGCATCGCAAAGCATGCTTCTCTAAGCAAACACGAACGTATCAATAAATAAATTTGAGATCAAGAAGACGACAAATTTCATAATTTCTATGGAGTTTACGTTTTAAATGATTATATAACTGGTAATGCCGTGAGTCATTTTTCTTATTATTTAAAACCCAGCAAGATATTTTTTGAGCGTTACCTTCACTACAAAAAAAACACGAGCATTCTGACGAATATGTCCATCAGAAACCCATCAGAAATGCTCTAAATTGACGGGAAACTGACGGATAAAAATCATCAGTTCTAAATGGTCGGTAATACAAATCTGTCACTAAATTTCTGACGGATTTAATGGCGGATGAATACTGACGGATTTATTGACAGATAAATATTGACGGATTAATATTGACGGATTTAGTGATGGAATATAAGTGACAGATTTTTTCATCATTTTATATCCGTCAATAAATCCGTCACAAATTACCCGTCACTAATTCCGTCAGAAATTTCTGACGGATTTATTAACGGGTCTTTTGTGACCTATTTATTGACGGATATTTAAAAAACAGTTTTTTAATAAATATTAATTTGTAATAATATTTTTTCTCAATAATTAGAAATTAAATTTTAAAATATAAATAAAATTAAAATCTAAAATATTAATAAAATTAAAATGCAAAATATTCTCAAATTCTAAAATATAAAAAAACGTTTTCAAGAACCGCGACCGTCGTACTGTCACGCTATATGTTGTATAAACGCGTCCATCTTCTGTTGCATCTCAGCTTGCATCCTCAGTTGCTTTTCCCTAATCTGTCTCATTTCAGCGTCGCGCTTGCCGCCCTCATCTCGGCCATCTGTTGCTTGATGGTCGCCAACTCCTCGTTCTTCCTCCTCAACTCCTCATCCCTACTAGGATCCCTGTGATGTCGTGATCCCGATCCAGGAAAGCATTAGTCCACCATGTTCCCGAACCCATAATAGCGACCCTTCGACTTCTTCGTCTCTTGCAACAATAAAACATTGTATTAGTAATAAAATATAAAGTAGTATATAATTTTATTTAAATTTTACTTACCTTATAGACAACGCTATACTGCGTATCCAAGGGGATCTCGTCATCGGGTGTCATATGAGTAGACCCGCAGATGTCCTCGAAACGTTTTTTAGTACCCTCAACCAACTCCCGAGCAAGCTGATCTTGAATCTGTCCAGTCTTCTTGTTGGTGTGGAGATCCTCTATAATCTCGAGCGGCGTCGGATCATGGCCAGTCTTCCGTTTATGTTTAACAATTAAAACAAGTAAAATGTTAAAATTTAAAGTTGTACGAAATATAAAAGATAGTATTCAAAGTCATACATACCATATCTTTCCCTCATGTGAATGAACTCCTCGCACCAGAGTTCGTTGTAATGATGCCTCTCCCATCACGTTCGCTCAGTCGGTTGCCCTGGTTTTTGACGGACAACCCTTGCGTCGCGGGCTCACCCCAGTAGGAGTCCATCGGGCATCTGCGAATGTTGCTTGCCTTCCTTCAACCATGTATCCTTCTAGGAGTAGATATGGGTGCCGAAGACTCTGCCTGCCTTAGTCTTGAATTCCTTCTTCACTACCGGGGTCATCACATGGCTCCAGTTATATCCAAGCTACAAAATGCACAATTTTAAAGTTAGCAAATTTTATAATTTGAATTAAAATTTTTCAAAAAGAAGCATAGAAAATAAGATTCTTACCGCGAAGCAGTAAAACCAATATGCGCGATCGTCCGGAAGCATATCCTTAAACCTCAGGTAGGGAAGGTGTAGAAGGTTGTGCATCAGTCTCGTGATGTACTTCGTGATCCCGTTATCCGAGGCGGGAAATCACGTCGTACCGTCCCTACAAGAGGGATCCAGATTAAGCAACCGGTCCCGTCTCGGTTGGAGCAGTAACTGCTCGATCGGCATCCACGCTTGATGTTGCGGATCCGCATCCAAAGGATGCTGCTCGGGTGGTGGGTCATGAGGTTGCGGCGGGGGTGTAAGAAAACCCAACTGCGCCGAGGACGGTGTGGCCGAGACTCCAGAGGACGTTCCCGACTCCCGGGTATCGCGAAAAGTCTCGTCCTGATACTGGAAATAACCGTAATTATTAGAATTACGGTCATTCAAATTTGTTATTAGTTTAATAATTAAATGAATTTTAAAAATTTTGTATTATTATTCATATAATTGTAGTATTCTATATCTAAATTTTATAAATATCATAATGATTTTTTTTAAATATATAATTTTTATAAATACAAATTTAAATATCTAAATTTGTATAATTGTAAACCTAAACCCTAAACATTTCTAAATTTCACAAAACACATAATATTATACCTTAAACATTCCTAAACCCTATACCACAAACATTTCTAAATTTCAAAAAATCACAAACCCTAAACCTTAAACCCTAAAATTTTCTAAATTTCACAAAACTCTAAACCACAAACATTTCTAAATTTCACAAAATCAAAAACCCTAAACATTTCTAATTTCAATAAACCTAAACCCTAAACATTTCTAAATTTTCTAACACACATACAATTAAACCCTAAACATTTCTAAATCTAACAAAACCCATATTCTTATCAAAATCTCAAAATTTTCCAAAAACAATCCAAATCCCTAAACTACTCAAATCTCCTAAACAAACCGTTTAAATCAAATAAAAACTTCCAAAAACACTTAAAATTACCTAATATACTTACACGGAGTTTGGATTGTGCATTGGATTGGTGGTTTGTGGCAAGATTTGAGAGGATTTGAAGATTTTTAAGTTTTTTAGTGTGCAAAATGAAGAAGAAGTGTCTGGTTTTTGAGATATAAATCGATTTCTGACGGGCAAATATGTCACTTACCCGTCAGAAATCGAAAAAGTTTAATTTCGTGTGTTTACGAAATTTTTGGGAATCCGAAACGCGGTAAAAACTCCATATCCATCAAAAAATCCGTCAGAAATATGAACATGCATATTTCTGACGGGTTTTTTGACGGGTTTTATGTAGTCCGTCAAATCACCCGTCAGAAATCATTAAGAACATATATTAATATTTCTGACGGGTTTTATGGAGTTCGTCAAAAAATCCGTCAGAAATATGAATCTATGGTTTAGGGAATTTCTTAGGGTTTGGATTTTTTGTAGTTGTGATTAGGGTTACATATTTTTCAAATGGTAACACATATGTGATCATAATGTAGTACTAACTTAACACAATAACAATGTCCATGTTTTGAAGTTTCGGTTTATGATAATGCAAGTTCACAAACACTTTCGGATATTAAAACGTTTATTTATGTAGTTTTGTAAAAAATGTTAGAATATTAGATTGGAACTGTGTATAAATCTAAAACTCTATGTATTTATTCATGATTATGGTTTATGGTTTCAGACCCCAACTCGAAACGAATGGTTTCTAACCCCAAACCCCAAATGTGACATTTCTGACGGAATTTATGATGGATTTAGGGTAATTTGTCATAACTTCCATCAAAAATTAGATAAATATTTTTGTAAAAATTAAAAAGAAGTTTCTTACAGAATTTATGACGGATTACCCTAAATCCGTCATAAATTCTGTCAGAAATTAGGTAGATTTTTTTAAAAAAATTAAAAATGAATATCAACAACATATATAAAAACAAAGAGAAAATAACAACAACAACTACTCTAAGGATGACGAGTAATCTCTAGGAGATGAATCCATGTCATCCTGAAATTCGTCGCCGGACTCCTCGTCCACGTCATGTATGCCGACGTCTAAATCACCGAACATAGTGAAGTCCACCAGAAGATTTACGTCCATAGAAGGTTGAATCTCAAATAGTGAACCATTTCCGATTGGCTGTAGTGGTTCATGGTCATAAACGCCTTCTATCGTTCTTCTAGGATTGATTTGTGTCGCCGTTATCCAAGGATCGTTCCTAGCTGAGATGCGTGGGTACCTAATGTAAGATACATGCACATATGTTCAAGATTAGTATGTTTGACTGACTGATTTTTGAGGTATTGAATGAAGACAATATATATTAAAATTGTACCTAATCTGCTTGTGAAGCATGTTTTCTGCGCGAGTTTATCGAAGTTACGCCAAACTTGTCTACTTTGACACATCTACCATCAGTTGGATCATACCAATCACACATGAAGACAACACATCGCATGTTCAACATCCCTAAGTATCTAACCTCCAATATCTCTCGAAGAATTCCATAGTACACAACATCTCCGGAAGTAGACGAAATGCCATGGTCTAATGTTGTCCTCTCCCTACCCAATTCGCGAACTTTGAATGCGAATCCTCTAGTGCATTATCTTGGATAGGAGGTAAAAATATTGTTCGGACCTCTCGCGATTTCAAGCAACCAGGTGGGAAGCGTTTGCCCGGTAGATGTTTCCTCTCGAATATGTAAACATATAAAAAATATATAAAATGTTTGAAGATGTGAAAAATGTTTTTGTTATTAGCAATTAAACAATTACTTACAAAAAATTGTAGCCACTTGTAATACTCTTCTTGTTTATGAGATTCTATTTCATCTTCGGACTTGTTCGGGAAGTAACCACGAACCATTGCCATGTAGATCCTACAAGGTTTTAAGATACACAAGTTATATACACGAAAAAATAACCAAAAGTGAAATGTATTATTTATGTTTACCTTTTGTATTCCAACATATCTTCATAATTGTTGAGGATGTACGTATGTAGGTGTTTCCACTCAGCCGCAGTAAGTTGTCGAGTCTTACCTTTTCCGCTAAGTCGCCCAATTTGTTGGAACAAACTCATGACATAAGCAGAATACGAAGGATGTTGTCCACCATCGTCATGTCGACTTGTTCTATGGCTTCTTGTTGCCACATCTCTTGGAAAGTAATATTCCGCAAAATTAATGGCTTCTTCATTGATGCTATGTGCCACAATAGACCCCTCGACTCTACTAAGATTTTT
>OVBE01005105.1:0-22388 GCA_900406425.1 Iberis pinnata | reverse complement strand
CGGGTCATCGAAAGTCTGATATACTTAACCAATTGTACTAGACCCGACTTAGCGTACGCCGTAAATGTCCTAAGTCGATATACTAGTAATACAGGAAATAAACATTGGAAAGCCATAATTAGTGTATTAACCTACCTACGTTATACCAAAAATTATGGACTACACTATGATAGAGAACCAGAAGTTGTAGAAGGCTTCAATAACGCAAACTGGATTGCTAATTCTAAGAACTCAAAATCCACAAGTGGATACGTCTTTATGTTAGGAGGTGCACCAATTTCCTGGAAGTCTGCAAAACAGACGGTGATAGCCACATCAACGATGGAATCTGAATTTATTGCTCTCGACAGAGCAGCTCAAGAAGATGAGTGGCTACGAAACATCTTGGAAGATATTCCAATGTGGGAGAAGCCGGTGACGGAAATACGTGTACACTGTGATAGTCAATCAACTATCTCCCAGGCACTGAACACAATGTATAATGGCAAGTCTCGTCGCATAAGACAACGATATAAAACCATTAGAAACTTGATCTTAACAGGAGTACTCATAATAGATTATATCAAGTCTGCCGACAACCTATTTGATATGTCACTAAAGGTTTGGCAAGAGATCAAGTAGTCAAATCATCAAAAGAAATTGGTTTAAAAGCCTATAATTAATGATGCGGTTTGGAAGTAACCCCACCTAGTTAACTGGATATCCCAAGAAATAGGTTCAAAGGGACAACTAATTCAAACCAAATCGAACACTGTGAGAATTTAATCTCTACCCATTTCCTCGGATGATTAGAAAGTGATCGACCTGTCGTTTCAAAAGGATAAGCATTTAGCTTTTAATGATTCCATAGCTTAAATTATTGAAGTAGGACACGATACTTTTGAAATAAGCTATTGGAAGATCATCTAGTGAGTGTGAAATGCGACCGTTTCTAGGAGAATGAAGAAAATGCTATAACCAGGCAAGTTCAGGGCCAAAATGAACACAATAGAGAACTAAGCTATGCGAGAAAATGAAGTNTTTAAAAAAACCCCCGGGGGGGGGGGGGGTTCAAGACATCATGTTCACCTCCTGGCCAAGTAAACTTGATAGTTATCAACTACGAGTGGTTCAAAGCTGAAAAAAATTCTACCATCTCAGATGAAGTTAATTTTCGCTACTATCTCTAAAATTTGTCGGTCTATCTAGTCATTTAAGTTGGTCTATCAGTCAAGTCTTTAGACTTTATCGAGTCATCATATGTTTAGAGGTTGTTTCTATTCATGTGGGGAATGGTTGGAACTTCAATTTTAACAAGTGATTGAACATAATTTTTCCGATGAGTATTTCGGCAAGGTGGTTGCCCGGAATCAACGAATTATGAGTCCATTGGAAAGCTTGTAACTTGGGCTACAAAATGGACTAATCATTTGTTAAAAATGAAGTCATATTGAATAGAAATGTGAGGTCAAAGTATGATTGTTGAGATTGGAAAAAGTCAACAAATTCATTTGTCCCACATTGCATAGAAGTTTAAGTTTCAAGTGGTATATATATAGTCTCTTATGTCATACTCAAAAGTGAGTAGCAAAGGGAAACTATGCATGGTGGAAGAGAGAAGGGAAAACCACATGCGTGCGCCGCCGTCGCTCGCTCGGCACGGCGCGGGGACAGGTCGCGGGTTGTTGGGTTGTTGGGTCGAATGTCTCGGGTCTCGGACCCTATCTTTTTGAGAATTTTTTATATTAAATATTAAGGCCATTAGCCCAACAAGCCCACAACCCGAATTAGGCCTAATAAACCGAAAATTCCAACTAAATGGATGTGTACCGAACTAATGCAATGGTTCAATAATAATTTTTGGTTTATATGTGTCTTTAAAAACAAAAAATTAGAAACATTTTTACAGAGGAGAAAAATACAAGAAACTTAGTCTTCAAACGTTGTTCGATTTACATTCTTCAAACGTTATATATCAAGTCCTCAAACGCTCGATATCCTGTCCATCGATCCAGTGGCGGACCCATAAATGTTTTTTACCTAAGTCAAAAAAATATATTTATAAATATATCTCCCATTAGTATATATCATAAAATATATTAGAATTCTTATTTAACAAAAATATATATTATAGATCATATAAATATTTTTCATAACATATTTACAAATATCATAATTATAGATTTTAAATTGGTCATATTAAAAATATGTATGATATTGTAATTTGAATAAAGAGATAATATTCTATTTTAGTTTTCTGTCATATATTTACTCATAAATTTAAATTTTTAAAAATTTATAGAAATGTATTTAGAAATAATTTCATCTATGTACACACGTCAAAAATGTTTACAAAGAATATCATATACTGCTTGTATGATCTAAAATAATTCCAAAAGGTATCATAAAATTAAATTTAATGTTCAAAAATATAATCAAATATTTTTTTATTCCTACCATAAATATTAAAACGTAATTTTAAGGATTCAAAAGTTGAATTTTTGGGTTTAGGTTCGCTAATTTGAGAGTAAGATATTATTTTGAAAAGAAAAAAATTTAGCTCTAGAGAAATTTCAAAATTAAAGTTATTTTAAATTGGAGGAATTTTAGAAATAAATCATATTTAATGTAATCTTGAAAAAAATAAAACTACAAAAATGGTATATTTGAACCATCTAAAAATGCTGTTGATTTTTTTTTCTAAAAGTATATATAATAAAATATTGAGAAAAAATCTAAAGTTTACCTATTGAAAAAATACACAACACCTAATACACCTAATAGTAAAAAAATTCACAAATTTTACCTGGTTCAAGTGACCCGGGTCCTCCCTTGCATCGATCTCTTACACTGTTAAGTGTCTCGAGATTGTCGTTTTACTTACGTTCGTTTTAATCCGAAATTTGAGTGTGCTTTTCAGATTTGTTACCGATTTTATCTTGGGATTCAAACTCTCTTCTAACCGTCTCACTACCTGCAATTATTGAATTAATGAAAGGGATTTGTTTCATGACTCCGGTTTGTTACAATTTTTACATTGATTGCATCTCTGTTCTTAATTCTATATTGTATTTATCTCGATCCGGATTTTGCACTACTAACATTAGTTTGTGTCAAAAGTATTGCAGATGTTCAACCGGTCGAGCTTCACTCTCCAAAGTATCATTCACCGGAGCTTTATTTCGTGAATTTTCATATCGGTGAAGCACCGCGGTTATAAAGCTTCACTCGCCGGAGATTATAACAGTGGTATAACCCCATTCATCTGCGGCAAAGAATCCGCTGGGAGAGCTTGCCAACGACACCCCATTTTAGATATTAGATTATGGCTTTTTTTTATTAAGATACCGTAAATTTTTCTATTGAGTTTTTACTAAACTGATTTAACGTTCTTAGAAGCTTTCTGTTAAACAATTTAAACGTTGACTAATCTTAAGCATCAAATTATTAAGTCAACTCATTATTGAAGAATTATATTGTTAAGTGAAAATTTGAGAAATTAATTTGCATTTTCTTAATAATTGAGCATTTAAATGTTCTTTTTCCCATACAAAACCTACAAACAATAATAACCATATCAAATAGAAAATCATATAAATTTCCATAAATGTATTTATATATGCCCGACTACAAAATATAATAATCTATATTATTAATTGGGAACCATTCATATAAGAAAAATATTTATTTTGTAGATATTTACATATAATGCCATTGGTTTTTAGTACAATTTGAAAATTTCAGTAAGGGTAATAGAGACATATTATTAACCTAAAAACATGGGCATTCTTTTTTTAATTAATTTTATAAATATATATATATATATATGTCTCATAAAAAACATGTTATTTCTATTTTTAAATTTTAGATTCCAAATTATTATTTTTTATTTAAATTTTTTTTATACTAATGCAATAAATAATATAATTGTTATTTAAAATTCGTTTTAATATATTGATCTATCTTAGTTAATATTATATTTTAATAAATTATTACTTAATACAATAGTAAAATTTTTAAATCAATTTAAAATAAGAAAATATAATGTTACATGAAGTATCATAAATATGAAAGCTATCTATGACATAATTTTTGTAGTATTAATATCATGGATATAAATTTCATCATAATTTTTATATGTTTTATATACATTTTTATTGCATTATCGACATATTTATCAATTTACATATTGTTCCTAAAATTATTTCATTTTATGTGATATAAAAATAAGAACACATATCAATTTATTCAAAATATAAAAACCTTAATTAAATATGTCATAAATTTGTTAGTCAAACCCTTTCAAAAATATAAATCTTAATATTATTTTACTTAGTTGAGTATAGGTTTATCACATAGTCTAATAATGGTAACAAGGAAAAAGTTCTATAACCTATGTAATATCCATAAAATATAAAATCAATTATATAGTAAAATTAAATTAGATATTTATAAATTATACGAGATCATTATATGTTGAACGGGTTAGGATCAATGCTTTTAAGATTACGATTCATAGGATGTACATCAAAATATTTAATATACAATAGGATGAGTTAAAATTTTTTTTGATATATATAGATATATATATATAAAGTACATAAAAAATATCACACCATTTTAATAATAATTACTTTAAATATACATTAAGTATATGAAATGACTTTGAAAAAATATAGTGCGTTGCGGGTTAAAATTGCTACTTCTAATCTAAGAACATGATTTTTGACGAATCGAATATCTAAATCATATAAAGTTTTGTAATAAATAAACTTTTTGAAAAAGTTTGATATAGTAAATACATATTTTTAAATTTTAATTGCAACATTAATGGTAAATTTTTGTTACTTTTAACTAAAAAATACTTGATATACAAAATAAACTATGTAGTTAAAATTCATCTTTCAATATATATATATATATATATAATATTTTATGTTTAATTAAATTAGATGATTTTAATATTTTCCTAAACATAATGATTAACAAATTATGTAGTTGCATANTAAAGATTAATAACTTATATATCATTTTTATGAAGAATTGTTTTTGCTAACCGAAATTCACATCATATATAATATATATACAACAAATTATGATATGAAACTAAACTAAAACATACGACAATATAAAAAATATTCATCATATAATAATACATATAAAATTTGTACAAAAATTACAGTATATTTAATTAAATAATATTTTAAAAACATAATACCGCGTTATACGCGGATGAAAGTCTAATTGTTATATATCTAGGATATTCCATAATCGATCTCAATATTAAATTCAAAACAATCAAATATTATGTCCATACCTAATTTCCTAACCATTCCAAAAGCTAATCTTTGTTTAATGAAATGAACTAGACTCTAGACAGCAACAAACTCAACAAAATAAGACTCAAGGAATTAGCACATAAACGACGTAACAAGGAGCAAAATACAAACTTTTCTTTTGATCTCAGAAAACTTTGAAGCGTTTCAAACTTTTCTTTTTCTTAATCATTCAACGTCTGCCTTAGACATTAGAGCTAAGGGTCTCTTTAAACTTACGCTCTAGGTAAAAAATCAGAAACAACAGAGCGTTTGCTGAAAACTACAAGTCTTCTGAATAAAAACAACACTAAATTAATTCCAATCTAAAAATAGTAAGGCACCACTTCCTAAATAGGAACCTAAGTGGTGCGCCTATAAATCTAATGCATAATCCGATGCGACTTGCATGTTATTCCCTATTTAACATCACCTATATAACTCGACGTAGCAACGACCGTGCCTCGTTAAAAACCTTAGCAAAGAACCTCCTACCTACCAAAATCCTTGCCAAGGAAAAGAGTACAAGTTCGTTACCGAAGTTACCTAGTGAATGTTACCAGGTTCTTCAATCTTCAGGAATGAGATGTTGAATATATCTGCTTCAGCCTCCTTCTGATTGACATATGCGTTGGTAGTAAGTGAATGAGCTTCTTTCGCCAACTCCTTAGCTCTTGACCGTGTTATCCTTCCAGCTATCTCTGGCTCTTCCTCTTCAGAGATTTCCATGATCACATCACCAACCATCTGACAAAATCCACCCTTTCAGTTCAGACGCATGGATTACCTCAGTCTTTGATTGACTAGCCTAAAACAATCAGATTCCCACCTTGATTAAATCTAAGCTGTGATATGATCCTTCGATCTTCCTTGATCGATCTTCCCAATCCGGTCCAAAGATTCTTCTCAAGCATCCCAGCCATGTTTCCCAAGCATGGTCTAGGGGGTAAGCATCATCCTTGGTCTCATTTCCCACCGATCTATTCCCACCCCCTTATATAGCATTTGTGACAATTTTCAGGTTTCCACCAGTATACATTCTCTATGTCTGAGGAGTCACTTCCTATTTAATTATTAATTATATAAATTAATAGTAAATAAAATTGACTAGAACTCGACCAAACCATGCATCTTTTCCCCTTCCCGGCTTAGGAAAAGTGCATCACTTAGGAATTCTTCTGAATTTTCCCCATCTCTTGTATACGAACCTCTTTGGTTTTAATTATCATCATCTTACTCGGACAGCTCGGCCATACTTTCGAGACTTAGGCGTTCATGGTCGTTACAACTCTCCCCCCACTTAGGCTTAAATTCGTCCTCGAAATTTCACCTTTAACTTTCTTAGGTCGAACTACCTTTTGTTTCTCAAACCACTTAGGATACTTCTCCTTCATCTTATCTTCTGGTTTCCAAGTTGTTTCCTCATCACCTTCACAATCCCAAACGATTTTCACATACTTAACCCTCTTCTTACTTTATGTTCTCTTTTTCTTCCCAACCATATGAACTGGTCTTCCCTCAACAGTGAGGTTCTACCTTAGATCCACTAGGATCTCTGTCATGATTTTATCCCGGTTTGTGACTTGCTTCTTTAACTGGGAAACATGGAACACATCATCATGAAATTGGTTCATTTACTTAGAAAATTCAAGCCTATATGCAACCACACCTATCATTTCAAGGATCTTATAGGGACTCATGTATCTCGGATTTAGCTTAGCATTCTTAGCTGCCTAATCATTTCCTTTGTATGTGACAGTATTGAGATAGACTATGTCACCCACTATGAATTCAAGCTCTTTCCTTCTCTTATCAGCATAACATTTCTATATGTCATGAGCTTCTTTCATCTTGATCTTAAGAATTCAAATCTATTCTGTGGTTTCTTCCACAAAGCTCTGACCATCGATGCTTTGCTCCCCCACTTTAGTCCAACACAAGGGAGTTCGACAAGGCCTTCCATACAAACCCTCATAAGGCGACATCTAAATTATTGCTTGATAATTGTTGTTATAAGCAAACTAGGCCAAAAGGAGATAAATATCCCACTTGCCGCCCTAGTCTAGTACACATGGCCTCAATAGATCTTCCAACGTCTGAATAGTCGGTTCTGATTGCCTATCAGTCCTAGGGTGATAAGTTGTACTCATGTGTACCTTAGTCATAAAATTCTTCTGAAGTGATCTCCAGAATTCTGAATAGAACTTGGAGTCACGGTCCAATACAATTCTAGCTGGAACACCATGCAACCGCACTATCTCTTGAACATACTTCTCAGCCAACACTTCTAAGTTTTCCATCCTATTAATCGCCAAAAAGTGAGCAGACTTGGTGAGTCTTTCCACAATTTCCTATATCACATCCTTACACTTTATCATGGGTAATCCGATTACCAAGTCCATAGTGATTATATCCCACTTCCATTTGGGAATAGGAAGACTCTATAACAAACCACTTGACACTTGATGTTCTGCCTTAACCATTTGAAAATTCTGACATCGTGCAACCTAACTTGCTACATCTCTCATCATCCCAACCCAGTGGTAATACCTTTTTAGATCTCGGTACATCTTTGTGGAACCTAGATAAATTGAGAACTTACTTTAATGTGCCTCTAGCAGAATCTGATCCCTTAGCTCCTTTTCATTCGGTACACATACCCGACCATTCACGAAGACGGTCCCATTGCTTGAAGTTTGATATTTTGTGTTCTCATTCTTCGATGCTTTCACTAGGTCATCATCCTTTTCCTGGGCCAACCTGACCATTGTCAATAAATCTACTTGTTCTGCCTCACCCTGACCCGACGGCTCGTTTTTTTACTGTCAAGGCACATAGCATTAGTGAACTAACCATGCCAACAAGAACTTCCACGTCCTTTTCCTTAGCTGAAGCTACTTTCTTTCTACTCAATGAATTTGCGACTAGATTAGCTTTGCATGGATGATAGGCACTATCTAAGTCATAATCCGCAACCAGTTCCATCCATCGCCTCTTCCTTAGATTTAACTCTGGTTGAGTGAAAATTTACTTTAGGCTCTTGTGGTCTGTGAATAGTTGGACCTTGCCACCATATAGATATGATCTCTAGATCTTTAAGGAAAATACTACTGATGCCATATCCAGGTCATGCGTAGGATAGTTTCCTTCATGTTTCCTCAACTGTATTGATGCATATGATATCACTTTCCCTTGCTTCATTAGCACACAACCCAATCCAACTTTGGATGTGTCACCGTCAACTATGAAAGGTTCATCCGGTATAGGTGATAGGCTCATGTTTTAATTCCTAAATCATTAGTATAGAGAACATATCAATGAAATATAGTAAATGGTCGATTTCCCACATAGACTAGACAATACGACTTTCAATTTTAAATCAAACCAAATTAAGACAAAATATAAGATTGTTCGTAACAGAATTAAAAGCAATAATTAAAAACAATTGTAAATCAATATAATAAAGAAATAATACGTTGCAGAGAATCGAAGATAAAAATACCTAGCTTTCAATGTATACCAACACCATAAGCAAGAGAGTTTAAAATAATATTAAGTCATATCAAATTTAGAGCTAGCATCAATTCATCAACAATCCAGAAGATCAAAAATTTCAAAGGCATATCAATCAGTCAATGGAGTTCCAATCCTAAATGCACCAGTTAATCTAAGTTAGTAATCAAATAGAAACTAATACTAAACTCACACTAGGTTAGTAATTATCACATATTCTGGTCATAATTCATTCGAATCGACTAAATCAAAAACGAAATATTTTGAAAAATTTCACCAAAATGACGAAACATCCAAAATGACACAAAACATAGTTAGTAGCTCTATACCCTCCCGCATACTTACTTCACACTGTCCTGGTGTAAGAATAAATCCAACATAAGGTATAAGACTAGACTAAAGGAAGTTAACAAAAACTTGAGTTCAAAGTGAATGTCAGAACTCACCCGAGAAGGAGAATGATCGATCTCTGTAGAGATCTCTGCTTATAGCTTTTTCTAGGGGATTTAGATTGATCGATATGAACCTCTGAGTAAAACCTGATATTTTCCTAAGTCTCAAAGAACTCAAAACTTAAAATCAATAAGTTAGTCATCGAAAAACAAAACTGACTCAAAACAGAAGACAACTAATATTGGGTTGCCTCTCACTCAACGCTTGTTTAAAGTCACTAGCTTGATGAACTTATCTCCTAAGTTTGGGTTGGATCAGCATCAAGAGATTCTCCATAACAAGGTCCAAGAGTGGACATCGTCAACTTCAAAACTTTTCCCATCACATCTTTGCCATATCAGCCCCCTTTTTCCTTAAGCTTTATGGTGAACAGGGCTCTAACCTTTGAGAAAGGCTTGGAAGTACCTTCTACTGCATGAGGAATCAACGTCACCTGAGGACTCTTCTTTATCTTCTTTAAGTTCACCTATCATTGCTTTTGATCCTTGAGATTGCATTCTTTTTTGAGATTGGAGGTTCCCTATGGAAGACTTCAGTAATCGCACCCTTATCGTTAAATTATATCAGAGATTTATGCGCCATCTTTTCTTCCTTAACCGCATTGATTTTAGACACACCTTTTTGAGAGATGGCTGGGTTGAAAACCTTTTTCTTGACGTTTATGAGGGAGATACGTTGATTAGGCATATTAACCACAACTCCAACATATTATAGAAAAGGTCTCCCTAAGACTAGTTGTTTATTTGAATTCCCATTCATCTCCAAAACATACAAATCAATAGGAACTAGAAAATCCCCAACTTGTACCAGCAGGTCAGGTATCAATCCATTCGAGGACATAGTGGAATCATTAGCAAGCTTAAAGGACGTCTTAGAAGGTTTAATACCTAAAATCCCCAATCTCTCTGCAACAACTATTGACATGACACTCACATTAGCACTTGTATCGCAGAGTGAGTCCATGAACTCTACCCCGTTAATCGAACAAGGAACTACAAACTCTCTAGGATCTTGCATCTTATTAAGCCTTCAAAGTGAATTTGTTTTCTTATTGATCATCTCTTTGTCCTTAAATAATAGTCTGGGCTTGTAGCATGTAGTGGGCAGGGGACTCTGGGTTTATAAACCCTTTTGGAAGATGCAGTATGATCGATCTCTCAGGGATCGATCAATCTCTTGGATTTTCCGAATCAGACACCGCTTGTTTGATCGGCCTCTCTAAGATCGATCGATCTCTGCCTTCGGATGCCCTTTTTCAGAAGGATCGATCTATCCAGGAACGTGGATCGATCCATCCTGGGTCCCTAGAAATTTTTCCTAATGATGCTAGATCGATCGTTCCTACGGAACTTGATAGCCTGATTGATCTTTCTTTGCCTGATCGATCGCTAATGTCTACATCATTTTCTATATCTTTTTCTGCACCATGATTTTCGAATTTTAGATTCTTTTACCAACTCTTGATGCTTGTTCCACTTTATCAACATCTTCATTCAAATCAGAAACTATAGTCTTGCAATATCCTTTTGGATTGTCTTCAACTTTCCCAGGGAGAACACCAGCTTGTATCTTTACAAATTCTTAAGTTTGAGCTACCTGCAGATCAAGCTTCTTCACATGATTGGACAATGACTCACATTTTTTTTCAAGTCACTGCACATGCTATATATCTTCACATTGATGTTCCTCTCAGATTTTTGACGACCTTCGAGGATTTGCTTGAGAATTCATTCCATCTTTATTTCTTGTTGAAATTGGGGTGGAGATGCTTGTTGAAACGAGGGCTGAGATGGTTGTTGAAATCCGCCTGAATTGAAATTTTGCATAAAGTTCCTATTCTAGTTTCCTTGAAAACCACTTCCACCTGTATTCTAACCAAAAGATTTTCAAGAGTTCTGCACAAAGGACTTCTGTTGAGGTGGGTAAACTTGAGCTTGAGGATTTTCCACATTGTTGCTTCTCCAAGAGAGATTGGCATTGTTGTAACATAGATGGAAGCCTTGATTGAATATTCTCTGACCTTAGCTATTGACATAGCTCACTTCTTCTACATGTTCAGGCTCTTCGATAGCAAATCAATTTGCTTCAATCTTCTCTACATCTTTAGCATAACTGAGCTATGTCAATAGCCAAGGTCAAGGTGATGGTTTATATTACCTCAACTAATTCAGAGGATTCTGAAACTATTGATTTACTCTTCTACCATAGTCAGGGCAATGGTTTATGTTACTCGCAGCGAGATTATCTATTAGTTGATATGCTTCATGTACAGGCTTGGTCATGAAGTCTCCATTCCTAGCAGTATCGAGAGAGAGCTGATACTTCTAATCGATACATCTGTAAAAGGTATTGAGGAGATTCAACTAAGAGAAGCTATGATGAGGAAAATCGCGAAGATACTCCTTAAATATGTCCAATGTTTCGAAGAAGGACTCTACAGGACCTTGCTGCAACTGAGAAATCTTGCTTCTAAGAATGTAGGTCCTTATAGTGGTGTAGAAGTGTGCTAAAAACATGGATTTGCAGTCATCCCAGGTTTCAGTGGAGTTGGCTGGTAGAGATTCGAACCACCTGAGAGCCTTGTTGGCAAGAGAATGATTGAAGAGTGATAGTAGGATTTTAGTATCCAAAGAGATCAATTCCCCATCATACTCGTGCGTTGTAGTATATATGAGGTGTCAATCCAAATGGGTGAGATACTAACAATCGAGATTGCAATGGATGCTTCTAAGTCAAGCAAATATGAAAATAGAGGTTTTCTAAAATGTCCTAAGTGAAAAGAGAATGCAGGGAAATAAAAAGCATAGATGGAAAGTAAAATGCATTAGAAGCTAAAAAGGGTAAAAGGTAAAAAACAGAGGAAAAAGCAGAGAAGGTAAAAATGCAATCAAGTGTAAAGCAGTTCCTGAGGACAAAAGAGTAATCAACCAGGGATCCATCCCAATCTACCTAAGCACCTAACATACCTCAAACAACAATGAGCTATCCCTAGACAGTAGATTCATATGCAACCAAGTCCAATCCCTTGATAAATGGAATCAACCTAAGCAATCACCAGACCTAACTCCCGTTAATGGTACACAACCTAGAAGACATGAAGAACCAACCTACTAAAGCCAAAAATCCCCCTAGTCATTACCCCTTAGGCTGAGATGCATATCCTAAGCATCTAAGGCGTTGCGTAAGGATGAGCAAATCTCTGAAATCACCATGATAAAGCATTCCATTGAACACTTTTCTGGTGCTGGAATGCCCAAGATCAGATTTCGATTGGCGTGAAAGAAAGCATCATTAAGCACAATGAAACAAAAGGGATGTATATGCAAACAAGCTTAGGTGCTAAGGTAAGATATGGACATCAACTCTAGTCTACCCCATCCTCAGGAACTTCAGAAAACTACTCACTACTCATGGATATGAAAGCAGGAAAAACAGAAATCATAACTTCAAAGCTAAACATGATGATCAAGGGTCAAACAATTGAAAAACAGCAAGAACAGTAAGAATAGTAAGAACTCAAACACAGAAAGTAAGAACATAAATGAAACAGTAACAAACCCAGAAAATGATCAAAGCTAAAAACATAAGATTAAGATGAAAAACAGAAGATCAACATGAACCAGATAAACAACAACCTAAAACTAAGCAGGAAAGTAAAAGAAAACAGTAGATTAGCGTAAACTTAAAAGATTCTTGGGTTTTACACTAAGAACACCAAGAACAACAAAGGAAACAAAAACGTAGGACAATAACCTAAAAAAAGAAACAAAAACATAACTTTCCAAAAAGGAGGCGCTTTAGGGCTTATATAGTGTTCAGAGAAAAGCCCTAAATCACACTAAAGATAAAAACTAATCATTGGCTTGGGTCGTGGGTCAGGTCTATTCCGGATTTGAGTTGGTCGGGTTAGAGCGTGTTTGGCTCGAGCTGAGAAGAATGCGTGATCGATCCATGTTGGGGTTGAGATTGATCCGAGCTGGGTTGCTTTGAACGGGATCGATCCATGGTTAAAGTGGAAGGTTGCTTGGATCCATCCAGAGGTGAGGTTTGGATCGATCCAGATATTGAAGTGAGATCGATCCAGGTTGAGACTGGATCGATCCAAGCTTTAGGCGTGGATGAGGATGGGATCAATCCAGGTTTTGAGTGGGATCGATCCAAATGTTGTGTTGCCGAGAGAAAGATCGATTCATGCTTAGGATTGAGATCGATCCAGGTTGAGTATGGCTCGACGGGTGGGATCGATCCAAGCTGAGGTTGGATCGATCCAGGCCTTGTACTGGTCCATTCCACATTTTCCGCTCCTTTTCTGAATTCTCAAAACCATCCTGAAAACTCCTGAAAGTCCTGAAAAATCTCCAAAATGCGTGCATATGCGAATACTGAAAGTCCCTAAAAATCACAAACTTACTAAAAACAACTATAAATGTGATATATGCACACCTAAAGACCTAAAAATTGATGATAAATGACTTTTAAAAACCATGAAAATTAAGAGTCATCAACTCCCCCAAAATAAATCCTTGCTTGCCCTCAAGAAAATAATTCAGAAGTCTGGGAGTGAGGTTTGAAAGAGGGAAATCATAACCAAAACATGATGCTAACACAAGTAATATTAATGTCCTGGTTACTAATTCTAGAATGCATTCCTAAGCTTGTCCTACTTAAAAACCTTAGCCATACTCATCACAGTTCATCACTCACCAATTCCAACTTCCCTAATGCATTCAAATTCGTTTTCTCCTTTAATATTCATTAATCAGGAACCATGGATCAAGTCATGTTCCTTCAATGAAATAATTTGGTCAAGGATAGGTTAACGAGTAAATATGACCCCTTCATACAATGGTTAATAATTCAGAACAAGGGTTCTCTCAAAAGGGAATGAGCTTTAGCAGAAGGCTAAAGGTAGGAACACTTAGATGCATACAGAAATAGAACCGCATCTACCCAATGCTAAAGAAACCAAGTTTCCTGATTCTACCCAGTAAGAGGTCCTAAATTCTACCCTTTTGAAACTCAAAGTGATCATACCCATTCACATTCCCCTTTTTTCATCTTTTCCTTGTTATAATTAGGAGATACTTCTTTCTTAAATGGTTGCAAGCTGTTTCGGGAACTTATTTACTTAAACTCTTATGGCTTTCGACCTTTTCGTTCATATTATCTTTTGGGTTTTACCTTTTTGAATTAATTTTCATATAATTTCTCTTATTCTTCACTAGCCATACTTCTTTTGCATACCATTGTTCCCCCAAACTTTCTACTAGCATGTTTGGTTTCTTTTTTATTTCATATCCTAAGGTTCTTTCTTAACATTTCCTTTTTACCAACTACCAATACCCTTTCATTCATTTCCACCCAAACCAACATCCAAAACTAAATCCCACCTAGTCCTATCTAGTCCAAAAAGCGTGGACTAAAACTACATGAGACCCTATTCTTGTCAGTTTGAACCTAACATGTTCTACCAAGCTCATTCCATAAAAGTCCTGCCAATAAATTCAGGGTTTGAAAGAAGGAAATGTTAAGGGTGGGAATTCTACTTGGGTTGACAAGAGTGGTAAAAGGTAGAAGATAACCCAAATATGGATATACTATCTATGAGTCCATATTCAACACACAAGCATGATAATTATACATTCAAATTCAAGTTCTAATAGATAGGAACAAACTTCAAATTACAGCATGCTTCAGGAGACAAATGATCATGCAAGTTCACATTCCAAGCAAGGTGCAGTTTTACTTTAGACAATTTTAGGATGCATTAGACAACTAATAACATTTTTTGAGAAAATAGCATACTTACAAGGTTATCTTCTTCCTAGTTCCCTATGCATACGCAACTACATGAAATTTCAACATCCTATATGCACCTACATGAAATGCAACTACAGTGACACTGTTTTTTGAAGAATGACATTTTGAAATTTTTCAAATTTTTATGGTTTTTAGATGCTAATAGATGCTATGTAAATGCTATGAAAAGTGGAGACAAAGGAACAAACAAGGAAATTTTCATTAGTAGCAGTCCCCTGAATCCTCCCCCAAACTTGAATTACACAGTCTCTATGTAAACCAAATTCAGGTTTGGACTCAAGGTAGGACAGGATACGAAAGCATAAACACGTAAAAACATGCATAACCGGAAAACGAGAATAGATGTAGGTGCAGCGGATCATACAATGGTTGTTTGGAGATGAATTCAGTTACTCCCAAATTGAGAGTTGGATGAATCCTCCTCCAAGGAGAGGTTTGAAAGGTTGCCAGACCATGATTCTAGGTATGGCACTTGGTTGACGATGGCTTGATTGGTAGTGTAGTCGTGGTTGAACATGATGTTCTCGCTCCTCTTGAGAGACGTTCTTCTGCTGTTCGAGAGTAAAATGATCCCTTTGATGTCGCTTGTTCTCTTGAATTGGTAGCGGAACTGTTCATCTATTCTTCCCACTATGAACTGAATATCCCTTAAATGATCGTAGTTCAATGACCTCGAGGTCTGATCAATCTTTCCGAGGTAGACTTAGGTATACTGAAGGATATGAGTGATCCAGACTCCTACTCGTATTTGAGGTGCTCCCCTTTCTTGTGAAATCCAAGTGAGATCTTGAAATTTTGACAATTTTCTGAGAAATAGCTTAAGAGGACAAGGTATCCTTTCATAGAGGGTTGTGAACAAGGATTCATCTTTGAGGATGCTGCTAACGTGTGAGGCAATGCCCATACTCAAGAACTTCATCTCTTCCCCCAAAATGTAGCTTGTATCTCGCCTAGTAAAGAAAGAATTTGCGAGGATTTGGTACACGTAATGGATTTCCAGGTGGCGGATGAAGGTGCTCTTGGTCTTCCCGTCCTTGAAAACCTTGGATCCAATTATTCTCCAAATGAGCCCAATCTCATTAGGAGTGTCTTTAATGTGGCTGGTTGAGATTTCATAGCGTGAAGACCGTAGATATACTCCAACTCACTGAAAGTGATTGTGTTAGTTTTCGCGTAGAGATCTTTGAAGGTTATAAAGCCACCCTTACTCCTATCGTACCCGTTCTCCTTGACATATCTCACCTTTAGGGAGGCAAGGAACATACACGTCGGTTGTTGATAAGCTGCGGAATCCATATTAAGTACCCTCGATATTCCCATGTTCCTGAGAATCTTCTTCACTTGCTCCAAGATCCTGAGACTCCTCAAGATTTCTTCATCGGGGAATGTCGATCCTGTGAACTCGGCCTGCATTAGGACTTGGTAAATGTCTATGTTTGAAGGTACGTTTGACATGGTTGCACCTGAAAGAGCAATAAACCATTTTGGGAAATTAGCAACTTTTCAACAGATGACAGTTCCTACCACTTAATAAATACAATTTTCAGACACTTATCATGCATAACTCTTAAATCACATTTTTATCTTCTTTAAGAACTTGCAACAGATTTCTAAAAAAAATTCAGAAATTCATGAAAAACTGAAAATTTCGTAAAAATTCAGAAATGATATAACGGAAACCGAATCGAAGATGCTTAAAGGGTTGATGAGTTCTTGAGCTCAAATCTCCAGGAAACGATTTAAACCAATGAATTTCGGTAGTGAAAGTTATTAGAGTTATGATGAAAGAGAGATATGGAGATACTCCCTTAAATAGAGGGGATGACTTGAATTGTTGTGGTTGAGAGGAGTTGTAGATGTTTGTGGTTGAGGAGTAAAGTAGTAGTTGTGGAAGAGGATTGTGGATGTTTGTGGAGGAGGGTTAAAGAGGAAAAATTGGTGTGATGGGGGTGGTGGATGTGTAAGGGAAATGATGGGAAAGGCTGGAATAGACATTGTGCTGTTCGTATCAACGACGGCTTGATGTTGCGCCTTCTACTGGCTTGATCGCGTGGCTTGGTGTTGGATCGATCCATGCTTTAAGGTGGCTTGATCCAAATTTTATCGTGGCTCAATCGGACCTTGATGTTGGATCGATAGTTTGGGCGTAATGGCTCGGTCTCGTCTGAGAAAGTGGCTTGAGCTTCTTCGACCACTTGGCTCAGTCGGACGGCTTGATGTTGGATCGATCCATGCTTTAACGTGGCTCGATCAAAAAATTTCTCCAAGCACGTTTCCTAAGTACCTAAAACACCAAAAAGCAATTTAAAACTAAAACGCATTAGATGAAGTACTGAAAAATACAACATTGAAAGGGAATATATACAAAGATAGACATGTGATTTCCTCCCAAGTGAGATTATTTATAGTCACTAAGCTTGACTTCCTGTTTTTGAGATTAATGACCTTAAGACAGCTCCCTAAAGAGAACCAAGGTCTTTTCTGAGAAAGCTCTTTTGTCGCTGTTCTGATCAACCTTGTAGTTCAGCTTCGGTGTTTCATCAACTTCCACAGCAAGTATAATGTCTTCACCAGAAATTATTTCCTTGATCATGAAGTTCTTGGAACATAGCGGATCCACATTTCCCAAATAATACTTGAACCTTCTGTTAAGTAAAAAAATTTGGTTTCCATTCTTGATTTCCAATGTTCGGGTATGAGGTTCCAAATATTTTTTAGAAATTGGAGTGTCGAAGGTGGTTTCTGAGGTGGTACACGTTCAGGTTGAGGTTTGAACTCATGACTTCCTTTTCTTGGATCTTTCAGATTGTCTTCATCTCTTGAGATTACCAATCTCCTAATTTCCTTTAACTCCACCGAAACATATCTGGTTCCTTAATAAGCTTTAAAACTTCATGGTGCATTCCAGACTGTGTTGGTTCTTTTCCCTATCCATTTTCAACCGCTTTACTGCTTGAGTACCCATTCTTTGGAATATCTTCATTCAGTTCCTTGATAGAGAATATCTAACCTTAGATGGTCAACTTCTTAGTTTTGCTCCTGATGTTGAAAATTATCTTGGGACCTCTTCCTACATTTAGCTTTATGTGACCCTTCTTGACGTTGATTACAGCTCCAACTGTGGCTAAGAATGGTCTTCCAAAGATCAATGGATCCTTAGGCTCTTCATCCATCTCCAATACCAAAAATGTTGTGAGTATTGTTGAGTCTTTAATCTTGATAGGTAAGTTTTCCAAGATGCCAATAGGATGCCTAATTGTTCAGTCTGCCATCAACAAAGTTATGTTGGAAGCTTTGAACTTGTCGAATCCAAACTTCTTGGCAGTAGACAGAGGCATTAAGTTGATAGATGCTCCCAAATCACAGAGATATTCGTCAAAGGTCAGGGATCCTAGTGAGCAAGGTAAGATGCATGAACCAGGATCCTCTTGTTTCATTGTTATCAAGGCATTGCACTCATCCAATGGTTCCAGCACTTCATGAGCTATCTCTTCCTTCATAGGTTTCTCAAAGACATATGGGTATTTCGCCATGATCTCTTTCTTGAAACGTGATGGAAATGGGAGTCTTGGGACATAGGGTGGTGGATCATAAGGTGTTACAATCTCTTTCGAAATATGTAACTTATCAATAAGCTTGTTAACAGGAACATACTCTTCATACTCCAGAGGTATAGCTACGTTTGAACTAAAATTCCCCCAACTTGAATCACTGTCCTCAGTGCAAATGATAGGGTAAGTTAGAGTAGTATTGTCTGGTTTGCTTGAGATAGATGGCATTGACATTAACATATTCCTTTGGGTTCTGCACAGACTTTCCTGGAATTTTCCATTCGTAGAAGTAGAAGTGGATGTTGTCTTGCCTTCGAGAGTAATGACTCTAGAATTGAGAGTATCAAGCTTCACACATATGGCACCGAATGAAGTGTCCATCTTGTGTTAGATTTCACCAAATGTTTTCGATGTCTCCATTGCATAAGTGGCTTGACCTTGAAGAAGTTGTTGTAACATAGCTTCAATGTTAAAAGGTGGAGCGGGAGGTGGGTTAGATGAGAAACCAGGAGGTGCACTAGTAGGTTGTTGTTGTGGTTATTGAAAACCATTTTTTTGTTGCTTTTTTGGGAAGTGACCTCTGTTCTGGTTGTAGTTGATGAAAGGTTGAGAGTTCTTTTGTTGTTGTGGTGGGTACACTTGGTCTTGTGGGTTAGCAACATTGTTGCTTCTATAAGAAAGACCAGGGTTGTTGGTGTAGTTGAAGTACCCTTTTTTGTAACCTCCTTGGTTCTGCATATAGCACATTTCCTCTTGCTGGTTAACCACCCCAGCTTGAATCTAAAGTTGTTCGTCATCAGAGATGAAGTGGAATTGATGTTGTTGACCTAGGAGTAACCTGTACAACTTCTCGTTCAGTGCCTTGATCTCCTTCTTTGTGCTATCGTTAGAAGCAGAATTATAGCAGGGTCTTCTATCATAGTCCTCACTGTAAATCCCATCGGACTGGCAAGGTTTTCTACTAACTCACATCCTTCATCCACACTTTTGTTAAGGAAGTTCTCATTGCTTGTTGTATCTAGCAACATCCTAATCTTAGGCAAAGCACCTCGATAGAGGATGGTGAGTAGTGACACTTTGCTGAATCTGTGATGGGGGCATTGCATTGTATTGTTCTTGAAGCGCTCCCATGCTTCAGAGAAGGTTTGAACATTCCTTTGCGCGAAACCCGAAATGTCATACCTTAGTCTGGCTGTTCTAGAAGTTGAGAAGAACTTTGCAAGGAATGCTTTCTTGTAGGCATCCCAGGTGGTGATAGAGTTCCTGGGAAGTGATTTCTCCCATTTGTGTGCCTTCTCGCCCAAAGAGAAAGGGAAGAGGCGCAGCTTAAAAGCATCCTCACTCAGTCCATTTATCTTTGTGAGGTTGCAGAAGCGATCAAACTCGTCGAGGTGATCGAGTGAATCATCCATGGGTAGACGGTGGACCTTGTTCCCTTGCACCATTGCGATCAGACTATGCTTTATCTCGAAGTTGTTGTTTTGAACTGCAGGTGGATTGATTCCGTGTCGGATGGTGTGAGTGTTGGGGTTGTCACCAGCACCTATAATGTTCTGGTTATCTCTTTTAGGGTTTGTCTGCCATTTGTAAGCCCAACCGTCTTAAGTGATCCGCACGCTCTTGTTCATGTCTTGCCCGAAAGTATTCTCATTCAAGAGCTCTGATATCTTTAACGAGAGGAATCAAGTTTGTTGGTCATTTGCTTCTCAGGTTCATACACTGCTAAGCAGGTACCTGAAAAGAAAGCAAACAAAGGTAAACGGGTAAGCAAAGTTGTAAAAGAAGCTTGATCTCAAAAGATCCAAAATCCACAGTGTAGTAAACAACACCGAACTGGCAACGAAGCCAAATTGGTAGTAGGATTTTTCTATCCAGAGAGATCAATTTCCCATCATATTCATGCGTTGTAATATAAATGAGGTGTCAATCCAAATGGGTGAGATACGAAAAATCGAGATTGCAATGGATGCTTCTCAGTCAAGAAAATATAAAAATGGGGGTTTTCTAAAGGGTCCTAAGTGAAAAGAGAAAGCATGGAACTAAAAAGCATAGATGGAAACTAAAATGCATGAGAAGCTAAAAAAGGGTAAAAGGTAAAAACAGAGGAAAAAGAAGAGAAGGTAAAAACAGAGGAAAAAGCAGAGAAGGTAAAAATGCAATCAAGTGTAAAGCAGTTCATGAGGACAAAGGGTAATCAACCAGGGAACCATCCCAATCTACCTAAGCACCTAACATACCTCAAAGAACAATGAGCTATCCCTAGACAGTAGATTCATATTCAACCAAGTCCAATCCCTTGATAAATGGAATCAACCTAAACAATCACCAGACCTAACTCACGGTAACGGTACACAAACTAGAAGGCATGAACAACCAACCTACTAAAGCCAAAAATCCCCCTAGTCATCCAACCCCTTAGGCTGAGATGCATATCCTAAGCATCTAAGGCGTTGCGTAAGGATGAGTAAATCTCTTAAATCAGCATGATAAGGTATTCCATTGAACACTTTTCGGGTGTTGGAATGCCCAAGATCAGATTTTGATTGGCGTGAAAGAAACCAGCATTAAGCACAATGAAACAGAAAGGATGTCTATGCAAACAAGATTAGGTGCTAAGGTAAGATCAGGACATCAACCCTAGTCTAACCCATCCTCAGGAACTTCAGGAAACTACTCACTACTCATGGATATTGATTACTCTGAATTTTCATGGATTTTACATATCAATTAACATCAATTATGAGGTCTAAAAGCGTGCATACATCACATTTATGGTTGATTTCATTAAGTTTAGGATTTTTAGGACTTTTGAATTAGAATTTGCATATGTATGCATTTTGGATATTTTTCAGGACTTTCAGGAGTTTTTGGGAAAGATTTGAGAAATTTCAGAAAAGTAGCACTTAACGTTGAATGGAGCAGCACTCAGCATGGAATGGACTGGGCTTACCTCAGAACCAAGGCAAGATTGATCCCAACACTATGTAGGATCGATCTTAGGAACTTCTGCGTCGAAGCAGGATCGATCCCAACTCAGCACCTTCAGATCGATCCCGACACTCACCATATCGATCCCATGCCCACTTCAGATCAATCTCAGATTGATCCCACCTTAGCAGGGATCGATCTCAACCTTTACGTGGATCGTTCCCCCTCTCTTTCATTCAACTTCTTTGGTGAAGTCTCGAAAAAAGTTAAGGAAGTGCACGAAGTTAAAGCAGGACTAACAAGAGAACAAACGAGATCGATCCCACCTAGTTCTGGATCGATCTCAGGCACTCAATGCCGGGATCGATCCCAACCTCAGACGCACTTTGGACGCAACTCAGCTGGATCGATCCCAACCAAGCATCATTCAGTCCGGATCGATTGTGCACTCACCAACTCAAAGGCAAACATGCTATGACATGACCAACTCAAATCCGGATACCACCTGAATCAAGGCCCAAGATCCAAAACAATGATTAGCATTTTGTATTTAGTGCGAATTATGGCCTTTCTTTGAACACTATAAAAGCCCTAATTCACCCTCATTTNTTTCCTTTTTAGGTTTTGTCTTAGGTTTTCATTTCTTAGTTTTGTTCTTGATGTTCTTGGTGTAAAAACAATTTTTCTTTCAAGTCTTTAGTTCA
Source organism: Iberis pinnata (assembly GCA_900406425.1). Classification (NCBI taxonomy): domain Eukaryota; kingdom Viridiplantae; phylum Streptophyta; class Magnoliopsida; order Brassicales; family Brassicaceae; genus Iberis; species Iberis pinnata. Next base: position 125 of record OVBE01005105.1, on the reverse strand, counting down.
TCTTCTTGTTGCATATCTGGTTCTTGTTGATTTTCGTTTTAAATTTTAATCTCTTGTTTAGCTTACTATTTCATTGCTATTCTTCATTTCTGGGTTTGTGTTCTTGCTGTTCTTCCTAGATCTGC
>OVBE01005104.1:0-22396 GCA_900406425.1 Iberis pinnata | reverse complement strand
ACTGATCGTGCACTCTGGTCTCTGTGGTTCGATACCCTATCTTTGCTACATTGAACTCTTCTCTGCAGTAATAGACTAGGATTAAATTCTTAACCTATCAATTTGGTTATTTAAAGTCTCCATTGTTTGATCTAGGATATTCGCAGACAGTTCTTATGGCCGAGGCTATCACTTGATTGTAACACGCTCACAAGATTTAGAATAAGACTTCGTTTGCCCTCTTTTACATCCTTAAATTCGTGTTCTTTTTGTTTATTGTTGTACTATGATCTGGTTTACGTTTGACTCATATAAATCCATGATCTCTAGAAAATTACGGTTCTCTTTGATTTTCCTTAACTACCGGAAATCGACTGTTCAAATTTTGGTTCCCACAGTTTGACGCTAGAAGGAGGGACAAGCAATTTCTTTCACTTCAAACAACAAGTTCAGACATGGCTGGTAAAAATAAAAACGACCAACCAGCTTGTGACGGTGCTCCACCAAATGGCAACGTTGATAGCACTCTGCCGACAAACGTTATCACAGTCAACATCGAGGAAAACACTGCAGCGTTTGAGGAGATTAAGAAACTATTCTCAACTCTAAAAAAAATTCAGAAGAACAAGATAAACTAACTAGCTCTCTCGCTAAGCAGGTAGAAACCTTGACCACGAGAACAATAACCATCTTTCCACGCGGAACTACTAAGTTCCGCAAGAAGGCTCGATTCGCAACCCCACTCGACAAGGTTCAAAACATGCAAAAGGGAATGTCGGATCAAAATATCGACGTAATTACCCCTGAAGCAACGTTGAAAAACATCAAAACCTTCCACCTTTAAACGGGGAAAAGGAAGATAGGGATGTCAAGTGACTTAACTTGGAATCCAGCGAAGAGTCTGATTCTTCGGATGAGGACGCAGACGTACACCCAAGGAGAAGAGAAAGCGCTTGGCTCGGAAAGATCATCAGTTAGACAAGCCCATGACAGAAGAAGAAAATATCTTCTGGGTAGAACAAGAGGAATTGACCAAGGAGCAGATTCAGAAGTCCGAGATAAACAGCGACGAGCCCCAAAGCCATTAACGATGACTTCGATGAAATTTGCGATCTCTGCAAGTACATTGCAAAAACCATTGTAGAAGACTAGGCGGTATAATCATAAATTCATCACACTACCAGTGCGGCATCAGAGATCGACTAACTTCTCGAGGAAGGCCAGAAAACATTATTTACGGCACATATAACTAAGGCTCCGATCTTTGACCCAAAAAAAATAAAATCCCTATGTATTACGGAACCACCGATATGAAAGCCCATCTACAAACCATTTGAATCGCGATGGCGAGGTCCAAACTTAAGAAGGGTGAAAAAGATACAGGCTTCTGTCTCCTTTTCGTCGAACACCTTCAGGGAGCGGCTCTTGAATGGTTCTCCCGACTAAAATGCAACTCAATGGGAACTTCCATCAACTCTCTATGGAATTTCTTAAACAGTACTCCATGTTTATGGATAGGGAAACTTCAGATGTCAACCTATGGAGCTTGTCTCAAAAGGAAGATGAATCTTTCTGAGATTTCATGAAATGGTTCAAGATCATGATATCAAGAGTCACCAGGATTAGTGATATGGTAGCCGTAGATGCGCTTCGAAAAACTCAATAGTAAAAATCAAAATTTAGAAAGTGGATAGCCCTCGAAAAACCGCGTTTAATTTAGGGTGTTATTAATAAGGCCACAGATTTCATCACTATCAAAGAGGAGATGAAAATTTTTTTTTTCCCAGAAGCACAAGTTGGCGAAGACATCCGTAAAATACGCTCTAGCGGAGCAAAAATCAAAAAAGAAAAACCCTCATAACGACAAATACATCCATTACGAGGGAGAGAATCTTCAGGGAGCGCATAACTACGCTATCAACCCGTCCTCCAAACAAGAAAGATCACCGGGTAACACCTAGACTCGAAACACCTCTTATGGCGAAAAATATCTTCTACGAGTTCCACCAATCGAAGGGTCACTCCACGGAGAATTTCAAAGTTCTCTAAGCGAGGCTATCATCAAAACTACTCATAGGAGAAATGTCAGACGTAACCAGCGTCAAAGATCTCATTAGAGAGACTGAATGACCACCTAGGTCTAACTAGACACCGCTAGGCAACAACGCACCTCAGGGTCCCCGAACGGAAGGGAAGTGTGGAAGAGGGTCTGAGGACAAATTCAGTGACATCAATCGTCGCCGATTAAACATAATAATCGGAGGATCGAAAAATAATATCAAGATAACGTCTCTGCAATAAAAGTGTATCATCGCAAAGCTGAATCGAGTGCCAACTATCCCGAACACCTTCTCTTCACATCTTCCAATCTGACAATTAACGCAATTACTTTTGAGGAACGCGAAGTTGTTGGAAACGACACCCCTCATAACGACCCTATTGTAATCGATCTCATCATAAGAGATCTCGAGGTCACAAGAGTCCTCATCGATACATGAAGTATCGTAAATGTGATATTCGATGATACGCTAAACGGGATGGGAATCAAATTGTCTGAAGTCACACCCACACCAAAACCACTCATTGGTTTTTCTGGCACAACAACCATGACTCTCGAATCAATTAAACTTTTGGTTGTGGAAAAAGCAGTCACCAAAATTGTCGATTTCACGGTTGTCAACTATCCTGCCATCTATAACGTGATCGTCGGAGTGCCTTGGATAAACTCCATGAAGGCGGTCTTATTGACTTACTACTTAGGCATCAAAATCCCCGACGCCCCATGGAATATCTGCAATTCGGGGATGTCAAAAAGCAAGAATATGCTTCCTAGCTGAGCATAAACTAAGACGGGTCACAATGACACCAGTGATCAGACCCAAAAAAGAGAGGACAACTTAGCCGCTAATCAAAAACGCTTCAAGACAAACCTGAAAACGTTTCGAAAAAAGATGGACAATGTTTGTCAACTTGAGAAATAGCTCAACCTGAAGAAGGTGATCACGCCTCTGAGCCCACCATCCCAGACAAAACGGTGCAACCAATGCCCAAAAACATCATTAACCCAACTGTAGCCACCGCGGCCAAAGCGGATGACGCAACATTGGCAAACGAGTAATCAAAATCACAGAAAAAAACTGAACTACGAGACTGCTTGATCCTAAAAAGGGTACGTAGGAAAATTTTCACGAGAAAAATGCATTTGTCCCCTTCTAAAAAAANGGGGGGGGGGGGGGGGGGGGGGAGTGGGTACGTATACATATGCTCGTATACTTCCATATTTTAAAATATTCGCACTCATGTACTTGATATTTTTGAAACTTTTCTGCAATAAGAAAAACACATTCTTACTTAGAAATTTCTGCTATCTCTTTACATCTTAAACACATTCGACTCGACCCAAAAAACGCCTAAGCAACAACAAAAATCAACTTATAGCCCGGAAATGAAAATCATACGAGAACCTCTCCAAAAAAAAATTCAACTAAGCATTTTCCTCACTCACAAGAACAAGCATGCCCTTCGATGAACCGCATGAACTTTTCTCGAACACATTCTAAATGGAAAACCTTCGAATGAAAAAAGAACTTTAGGAAAAAGTGAGATGTCGCGAACTTCTGAAGAAAAACTTCCAAATTCGTACGAATGCAGTTTACACATACTTCAAAGCCAAAACAAGCAAATACTCACTCCTGTATCGAACCCGTTGATCGGCCCCAACGTACGAACTAGTCACCTAGCCTTTCGTAAGATTGGTTCTCATACATCCGACACAAGGATAAAGAGCTTTAAAAACCAAAATTTTGGTCAGCACTTCCGAACGATTTAAAAATTATCGTCGGAGAGATGCACGGTTCATGATCGATGCGAGTCTATCGCATACTCCAATATCAAAACGGAATCAAGTTGAAATCACAAATGGGATATGTAAGTCGGAATAGTCGACGCACACCCTAAAACTGAGACAAAACCTAGGTCTTTCCCTAAACTCAATACACTGGTCTCTAACATTAGTATCAAACTGATACTAGATCCCTCAATTTGTCTATTCGCTTACATTCGCAAGTTCACATAACCCAAAAACCATACTATTTGCTATGATCTAAAACAAATAGGCGGACGTAGCGTATATAAGAGTACGAGATACAAAGCGACTACTCGTAATCTTGTCTTAAAAATTAACTATATATTCACATAACATAACTTACAAAAGCGACATAGTGACAAGGATTCAAAGCAACCTACGGCCGATCTTACTAGACTAAAATGGCCACACTCGGCCAAATCATAAATAAAACAAGGAACATACTCCCTTTATACGAATTTACGCTTCTCACAAGCCGAAATAACCAGAACACGACCCACAAAACGATCCTCGTCCACCCCTTCCTGTTCACCACGCGCGCACTCCCGATGTCTTCCAAATCTGGAGAAACATTGATTGGGTTCCAGCACTCCCGAATCACCCCTTTGACCGGAAGGATCAAAGTCCTCACATCTTCGTAATTATCCATATACACAGACATCTCTTTCATCTTGATTCCTTATAGGTATTCATGTTACGTGGTATGATACAAGGTGTGAACAGAACCGCGACACTAGCGGTAATCCCTGACGGCTCAATGCACTTGTTCCAATCTATCAGAACTGGCCGTGAAATAAAACGAGCGATCCGCCATGATTGAAGAAATCTTGCGCTTACCATGCTTGATTGCGTGACAAATTTGGGACGCTTGCTTCCGTGCTGATTCTTCTATCTCTTTCCTCAAACATGAGTTCTCGTCCTCAAGTCTCTCAGCCTTGAACCGAGCCGTCCATACCTCCCGATCACTAACCCTAAGGGCGTCGTCTAACACATAGAGACCCTGTCGAAATCCCTTAAAAAACTTAGCAAAAACTCTTGAAAATTAAATCGTATAAGTAAAAACTAATCCCCATGCACTGGTGCAAAGCCTCGGCAAACTACTTCAACCTTACAATCTCTTCCGTAGCAGAAGGTTGAGTCGGCAAGTGCTTATAAAGTCAGAGGAATAAGTTTTGAGCGATGGCATCGAGATCTGGCTCAAACTGTCAAGATCATTCAAACACATCCTGGGAGTCGATCCTCCCTCACCTTGAGTAGAACTACTCGCGTTGAAGGAATCATTCACTTCCCTTGGAGATATCTCCCTATCCCTCACGGGATGCATCTCATACAGATTAAAGTTCTCCAACACTGGTTTGTCTGCGACAACATCGGGATGGATCATGCGTTGTGATAGTCAACGGTATTTCAAACTCATTTCAGAGAGAAATGACCCCAATGAAGCAGATTGCCTCTTAGAAGGTCCCTAACAATGTACATGTCTTTTGGGAACAAAGGACGTGGTTTGGGAACTGCACAAAAAAATATATGTTAGGCATCGGTAAACCAAAAATGACTCAAATATTCGATCACGGTACCCTTTGAACCCCATCTATGTCTAAACATGGAGATATACTCCTCCTCAATGGAAGAGCTATCTATTGAAACAAAGAAGTAGCATTTGCTCCAGCCGTGGATGAGAGATTGAAACGATTGGACGACCGCCATATGATTATGTGGTACTAGGTAATACTGGAGCGGCATACCTAAACCCCTCAAATGAAGGAATGCTGTGAGGTAATCAGCATCCATATCCATCCCTCGCTCATACCTTAGGACTAAGATACCAATGAGGTGCTGGAGGCTGCACCATGAAATATGGCCGATCGATAGGCCATACCGATCCAAAAACTTGACTATAACTCCTGGAATGGGAAATTAAAGTCGGTAGTGCAATATATGCATGTCGTAGCAGGTAAACCAACCGCAAGGTGGAGAACTAGCTTATTCCCTGTGCTCCGGAAGCTGAAACACTATGTCATCCAAAACTCTGCAAAATTCCAGAATAGTGGTTAGGAAAGACTCTCGGTAATCGCTTGGGTGGTTAGCGATTCTGCCAAATTTGGGCCTTGATGGACACCACGACTCGAGAGGTGGAGTGAAACACCCCATCTTGGACATTAAGTCCACAGACGGTTGTTCCACGCCCATCACAAAGTGATACGAGCCATTCAGTCCGATTTTAAGTCTTAGCCATTTTTATATCAAAGTTCATGTGAGGTTCGATTATTTGGTTAAGCCTTAGGTAATTTCAGAGTCTATATGATGCAATGAAAGCAAATAGTGATTTTATCAACTTAACATGATTCAATACAACTTGTTCAATTCACTATAAAGTCTATTACAAGTTAAACATATGGATCCTATCACTATCCCACTGTGTACACCACTCTTCCTTCCGGCCTTCAGTCTCGTTATATGTTTCCCCCAATTTCAATGGATTCGTCCTAAAATCCAAGGCCATACTTTCCTTTATTCCTTACAACCAAATGTCCCGAATCCCTACCTTTTTGTTCCTTAGCCATACAACCAACAATCCCCAAATGGTTAAGTAACAAAAAGATAGGGCTTCAAGCATAATTTTCTTCTAACCATTCTGGAAACCCGACCTTCATCCTGGCTTATGTTTCCCATGTTTCTTATTCTGATCCATCACAATCCCAAACCACTTTAATCATTCGAATAGCTTTTCTTCTTGTTTGCTTGTCCATTCTGTCCACAATTCAAACCGGCTTAACTTCTATAGTCAAGTTTTGCCTTAAGTCTTTTGGTGTTTCTTGAACAGTTATGTCATGCTCACAAAAGCATTTCCTTTACTGTGATACATGGATTACATTGTGGAATGCTTCCGTTTCCGCAAGTAAGTTTAACTTGTATGCCACTGCTCCCATGAACCGCCCCAATCTAATACACAAGCCTGCAATATATCCTCCAATGTTTGGATAGTCTTTTCGGAATGTCCATTTGTTTTAAGGTGATAAGTAGTACTCATGTTCATTCTCGTTCCTAAGCATTTTTTGAAAGCCTTCCAGAAGTGAGATTTATATCTTGAGTCTCTACCCGAAACGATGCTTGATGGAATCCCGTGAAGTCTTACTATCTCATCAATATACTTCCCATCAATCACCTTGACATCATCATTCGTCTTGATGCTATAAAATGGGCAGACTTAGTTAGTCGGTCCACCACCACCCAGATCACATCATTCTTGGACTTATCCCTTGGCAAAACCATCACGAAGTCCATTGTGACATGATCCCACTTCCACTCAGGAATGGGCAAGTACTGCATCAAGCTACTTGGAACTTGATGTTCTGCCTTAATCGATTGGCAGGATGAACACTTAGAAACCCAAGATTCCACATCCCTCTTCATCCCTACCCAATGATAGTACCGTATTAGGTCTCGGTACATCTTATTCATTCCTGGATGAATTGAGAATTTGGACTGATGGGCTTCCTTAAGGATTTCATCCTTAAGTTCCTTTACATTAGGCACGAAAACCCGACCATTCACCACGATGATCCCATTATTCGAAGTCTGATCGCATTACCCACAACCTTCTTGAGGTCTTCATCGCTATCCTGAGCAAGCTGAATCCTTGTAAGCAAGTCTGCCTTATCCGCAACACTTAATTCTAAAGGCTCCTGATCCACAGTGATTGCATCAAGATGCAAACTCTAGACCATCAGTTCCAACTCCTCTGTTACCCTTTGGGCATTCACATCTGCTCGCCTCCTACTCAATGCATCAACCACCAAGTTGGCTTTTCTCGAATGGTAATCTATGTCCTGATTGTAATCTTCCACAAACTTCATCCACCTTCTTTGCCGAAGGTTCAGTTCCGGCTGAGTGAAGATGTACTTGAGCCTTTTGTGATCCGTGAAAATTTTCACCTTGGCACCATATAAGTATGATCACCATATTTTCAACCCAAACACAACAGCCACCATCTCGAGGTCATGAGTGGGATAATTCCCTTCATGCTTCCGTAGTTGTCTAGATGCATAAGCAATGACTTTTTTACCTTGCATCAGTACACAACCCGGCCAAGATATTGATGCATCCATGTACACTACATATGGCTCCCCTGGCTCATGCAACGCTGGTATTGGTGCACTAGTCATCATCTCCTTAAGCTCTGAAAAGCTTTTCTTACACTGATCTGATCACTAATACTTGACATCTTTTCCAATCAAGCGGGTCATATGCTATGCCTTACTCTCAAAGCCTTTCATAAACTTGCGGTAATAGCCAACAGTCCAAAGGACACTTCTTATTTCCAAGGTATTCTTTGGTCTTGGCCATGTTTTAATCAAACTGATCATTTATAGATCTACGGATACTCCTTGTTCCAAGAAAATATGGCGCAAGAACTCGATGCTCCTTTGTCAAAAGATGCACTTGCTTAGTTTGGCGTAGAGTTTCTGTTCCCGCAACTTTTCCAGAATGACCCTCAAGTGACCTTGATGTGTGTCTTGATCCTTTCATTACACTAGTATATCATCGATAAAGATGATCACAAATTCTTCCAAGCACTCTTTGAATATTCCGCTTATCATCTTCATAAATGCTGTCGGGGCATTGGTTAGCCCGAAAGGCATCACAATCGTAGTACCCATACCTTGTGCAAAATTTTGTTTTCCGCATATCACTTAGATCTATCGGGATTTGATGATATCCCGAAGCCAAGTTAATCTTGAGAACTAGGTGGAACCTTTGAGTTGATCCAGCAAATCATCTATTCGAGGCAGTGGGTATTTGTTTTTGATAGTAATTCGGTTCAGTCCTCGATAGTCTATGCACATCCTGAAACTCCCGTCTTTCTTTTCCCCGAACATCACATGTGATCCCTTAGGCGAACTACTTGACCTTATGAATTCCTTTTCACATAGTTCATCCAACTGTTTCTTCAACTCCGCCTTTTCCGCATGAGCCATTTTGTAAGGGTCCTTAAAGAGTGGTGCGATTCCTGGTTCCAACTCTATCGTGAATGGATCCTACCTATCAGGAGGTAACCCCGTTAAGGCCTGGAACACATCCTCAAATTCATTGGCAACTGGAATATCCTTAAGGTCCACTCCCTTACCCACTTCAGGCACACTAGTTGTGGCCAGATAGGCTTCACAACCTTTTTCTAGCATCCGTTCTGCTCGAAGTGCTGTCACAACTAAGTTCCCAGATATTGGTTTTATCCGTTGGAATTCCAACCATCCATCTTCCCTTTCAAACCGGACTCTGCCCTTGTGACATACCATAGTGGCGTTATGTCTTGACATCCAGTCCATCCCCAATATCACCTCATGCTTATCAAGTGGGACGGTGATCAAGTCGGCTGGCATGTTCGCATCTCCAACTCATACTAGAATATACCAAACTATGCCTAGGGTGAACATTACTTGTCCCCGGGCTACCCTCACTATCCTAAAATTTTGCCCTTTTTCCCAGTGGAACAAGCCTTTTCCTACCATCGTCGGGCTCAAGAAACTATGTGTGGCCCCCAAATCAAATAAGGTGTACATTACAACACCTTCAATCTCCAAGGTCCCTACACATTCGTGCTGAATGGTAAATTCCTTGTACATTCCATGCAAACCCATGGATCCAGGCAGTGCACTACTTGCATTTAGAATATGCAACGAATGCATACAGACCATGCAACAAATGCATGCAGACAGTGCAACACATACACCTGATGTGTTATGATTTTAGTGTATTTTATCTCTTATTTAGCACTTTTTAGGTATATTCACATGCATATAGGGTAGTTCGGCATACATTTGCATTGCATTTCATATTTTAGGTGATTGAAGTGGAGGAACCAAAAGCATGGATAAAGGATCTCAAGAGATTCAAGAAAAGGATGAAAACAGAGTTGGATCGGTTAGCCAGATCGGTTTGGCTAAATCGATATAAAGAATTGAAGAAATTTTGAATCCCAAATCGGTTTAGAGGATTGGCCAATCCAAACCGATCCAAGCTAGTTTTCGCAAAACTAGGGGCCTAGATCAGTTTGGAGGATAGGCCAGTCCAAACCGATCCCAGACCCAAATAGTCAACATTTTGACCTCTTTTTATGGTTTAAACCAATTTTCAATTGGGTTAGCCCAATTTTTTTGCGTTAACCCATTGCCTCTATTAGAATACTATATAAGGTCTTTAGACCTAATTTTCAAAGACAACTTTTATGCTCTAATCTCTTTTCCTCTTTAGAATAACTTTGTAAACATTTGAATATTTGCTTATTTTGGAGTTTGATCTTTATTTTGATTGTTAATCTTTTTCTATTTTATATTTCTAATCATGATTCTACACATTTTCATCACTATAACTTGTGTTTTATCTATGATTAGTGAGTAATTCACTTCTAAGCAAATGGTTTAAGTAGATCAATCAAATCTTCCTGATTAAATAACTTAAATCTTCAATCAAAAGGTGTCCTTAATGCTAGGTTTGACTTGATCAATCAAATTTAGATTTTAAGATAAATTGTGCCCAAAAGGTGTTCGATGAAATTCTTGAAACAACTATTGTTTACTAAATGACACTATCCAAGAGATTGTTTTAAGTTATTTTAGTATTTTATGATGAATTAGATCTTATTGCCTCTTATTGTGTAATTATCCAAGAGATTGTTTTTAGTTGTATGATTAAGAGAGGGAATAGTGCCACGAGAGTGGATTAGTCTAATTAAGGGAATTCTAGGCCAAGATTAGCACTATAAAGTGAGTATTAGCATCATAGAATGTCAGTTGATCATCCGAGTAAATTACCTTTGCCCATTTTTCTAGTATTTTATCTTGATTTACATTCTCATTTTCAGTTGACTTTTCTTATTACTGTTGACTATTTGCTGACTTTTGTTTAATGCTTGATTTATAATGTTTGATTTGAACCAAAAATCTATTATGGCTTAGACTAGACAAAATTCTCATAAGTTTTTGTGTGTTGATAACCTTGAATTGGATTGATACCTATTGTACCGCAATGACTATGATAATACATAGGAAACGATGTAGAAACCCATGACAAAATCTTTCGATCAATTTGGCGCCGTTGTCGGGGAAGAGATTTGATTAAACATTATAACTTTGAATTTGTTTAGGACTAAGCTCAATTTCATTTCATTTACTAATTTCTCTACTTGCTTCGCTAGTGCATTCTCATGTGTTTGTATTTGTAGATGGAGCAAGAAGCAAGGACTATTGGAACAAATGACGAGCCTAATGTCCATGACCATAGAACCGGGATTAGAGCACCATATATCGCTAGCACCAACTTGGAGATCAAATGTCTCTTAATCAACATAGTCCAACACTCAAGGTTTCATGGCCTCCCTATGGAAGATCCTCTTGACTACTTGGAAAAATTTGACATATTGTGTAGCACGATGAAGATTAATGGAGTCACTGAATGTGCATTAAAGTTAAGATTGTTCCCATTCTCTTTGGGAGACAAAGCTCATATATGGGAGAAGAATATACCAAGGGACTCCACAGAAGGTTAGGAAGCTTGCAATAAATATTTTCTCTCTAAGTTCTTCTCTAAAACAAGAACCATGAGACTTAGGTATCTGATCTCTAATTTTTGTAGAAAAAGAAACTGGATCATTTGGTGAAGCTCGGAAATTTTTTTGCAGCTACACCCTCCAATGTCCATATCATGGTTTCTCCAAGGAAACTCTATTTAGTACCCTCTATTGGGGTCTTCTTCCCAAGTACCGGTTGATGTTGGATACTGCTAGCCATGGCAACTATGTTAGCAAAACTGAAGCGGATGGCATGAAACTTGTTGAGAATCTTGCTTAAAGAGAGGGTAATTATGGTTAGGATTATGATTGGATGGTTCATTCTAGTGGTAGAGATGATGGTTACAGAAGGGTATGAAGTTACTTGAAGACAAATTGGATAAGTTCATACTTTCTCAACAAGGAGTTGTCAATTATGTAGGTGATCTTGAAGAAAAGGTTCAACCACAAGATGTAACTCAAGAGGAACTCAATTATGTTGGTAACCAAAGCTATAACCATGGTTATAATAGCTATCAACAACATCCAAACATCTCATACCACTACACAAATGTGGAAAATCCTCAACCACAACCTCAACAATCTAATGTGGAAGCTATGCTACATCAAATCATTCAAGGTCAAGCCAATGGTGCAATGTAAACATCTAAGAAGTTTGTTGAAATCAACCATAAGATGGACTCTTCATTCAATGCCATCTATACAAAGATTGAAGCTTTAAACTCAAGGGTAACTTCTTTGGAAAGCAAGTATGTTTCTCCTCCAAATCCAAATGGCCAACTTCCAGGGAAAGCTATTCCGAACCCAAAGGACTTTGCACAAGCCAATGTCATCTTCTTGGAAAATACCCACGACCTACATGATCAACATTGTGGTACTCACATCACTGAGGATTGTGAAATTCAAGCTTGGGGGAATTTGAATCTAAATGAAGCTCAAACTGCACATTATGAAAATATTGATTCTCTGAGGTGGACGAAACCAGAGTCAGCAACAAGATTCAGGCATGTTTTTGCTGAAAAGCCATCTGTTTCAAAGGAGAAGGAAACACATTTTTTCCCACCTCCTTACATTCCAAAGTTTTCATTTCCATCAAGATATAAGAATGAAATAATGAGGAAATACCCATTAATATTTGATACATCAATGAAGGGGAGTGAAACTAAGGAAAAGCTAGTGCCCATTGGGGGATGCAATGTCGTGATAGCAGAAAAGCAAGAAGATCCTGGATCTTTCACTCTAGCATGTTCTTTATGGCCCTTGATTTTCAACAAATGCCTTTGTGATCTAGGAGCATCTATCAACTTGATGTGTCTCTCTATTTCCAAGAAGCTGAGATTTATTGAATATAAAGCTTCCAACATAACTTTGTTGTTGGCGGATCGATATATTAGGCAACCTCATGGGACCCTCGAGAATTTGCCCATCAAGATCGAGAGCGTAATGATACCCACATATTTTATGGTGTTGGATATGGATAAGGAACCAAATGATCCCTTGATCTTGGGAAGACCATCCTTTGAAACTGTTGGAGCTATAATCAATGTTAAGAAGGGAAACATCAACCTGAACATGGGGAAAGGTCTCAAGATGATTTTTAACATTAGGGACAACATGAAGAAACCCATAATTCAAGGTCAACTATTGTCTATCAAGGACGCGAATGAAGAAAGTCATGAAGATGAGTACTCAAGTGAGGATTCCATGGCAGATGATGTGGTTGAGCATGTAACGTAAGTTGATTTTGGAAAATATTGAAAACTTTTGAAAAGGGTTGGTTTGAGCCTAAAGATCCAACAATGTACCTCAAGAGGGGGTGATCAAGTGCTTCTACTCAACCCAAAGTTCAAGCATCATCAAAGTGAAGAAAAATCTAGGATCTCAAGGAATTTTACCATCAAAAGATTCTACCCGATAAGGCAATCAAGCCGGAATGAGAGCTAATTAAAGAATTTGATTTGAAAAACCAAGAAATCCCACCGGACAAGAGAAGTTGGATGAGTCCAGGAGAAAATCATGGTGAAAAGACCTCGGTACTCCTTGAGAAACCGTCTCATGGTCTATATAATTTAAAAGAAAGTCAAGCTTAGTGACTTAAAACAAACCCACTTGGGAGGGAATCCCATGACATCCTTTGTACATATCTTTTCAATTTCAGTTTTGTCTTTAGTTTTTAAGTATCTTTTGGCATGAATTTTGGTTTACTAACCTTTGGAGATGTTTGAGTCTTGATTGGTGTAGATTTGGCTTGATTTTGAAACTTCAGAGGTTTGGATTGGTCTGGTAGATCGGTTTGGTAAACCGATCTGGACATTTTTGAACTTCCAGGGGCTAGATCGGGTTGGTAGATCAGTTTAGCCAAACCGATCCAGAGCAAAGATCGCAGAAACAGGGAGCCAGATCGGTCACTAAACTTATATGATTAAAACCCGACTTTTAGGATTTTAAACCCAAATTTGGAACCCTTCTTCTCCATTTTACTCACCTATCTCAATTTTAAGGTTTTCATCTCAAACCCTTGATTTATCTCTTGATTCTCAACCAATTTCAACGATTCTTCTTGCTATAGTTCAGATTTCTAAAGTTTTATAGATTAATTCATACTGCAATCCCATCCGTTAAGCAAAGGTATGACCCAAAACTATCCAATTTTTGTATGTCACTATTCATCCAAATTTGGAGATTGATTTTTCTTAAATTTTGGGATGATTATTGTCTCTTAGGTTTAGAAACTTGTGGGGTAATGTATATATTGTTAATCCTATGATTTATTGAACCTCAATTCATGGAATTTGTTGAATTTTGAGAATTAGGGTTCTTGAGCTAATTGGTTAATAAGTTTCGGAGATTGTTTGATTGTAGTTTCTATGAAATTTTGATAATGTATTGATGCTAAATAGAGGAATTAACAAGAATTGTGTGTTAAGATTTGATTCGTTCTCAAAGTGGTGCTAGTTCTACACATTGTGCTTCATACATTCAAAGAAGTGATGGAATGGTGATATGAGAATCTTGACATTATTTGATGACAATGAGTCTTGTGGAGTAAATTGGAATAAAGTGTTAGTATAAATGTGTTATCCATTTGCACGTTATGAAAATCTCTAGTTTCTTTATTTTTGTTGTTGTAGAAGTCAATATGTCGAATCAAGGAGCATCCGAAAGTTCAAGCGAACCTTCAGTGAAGGACATTTACAAGATGTTGATGGAAGTCGTCTCCGCAGGGGCATACATAGAATCATGCTCCGGAAATCTTTCCAACCTCTCAATAGACAAGGATTCGTCTAGTTCTCACACTCGGGATAATTGAAGTACTCTTCGACACCTTTGTAAATACATGCATTCTAGATTTTATTTCTTTTATTTTCTGTTCTTTCTCTAAACTCTTTTCTACACAAGGGACTATGTGAATTAAGTTTTGGGGAGGGACCATATTTAACATAGTTTTGATTTTTGATCTTATCATACATTTGCATTATGAATAGTACAGGTTTACAAAAATACATAAAAATCGAAAATTTTTAAAAAATCTCCAAAAATATTGCATCTAGTTTCATCTTGTGCATATCTTAGGTTGAATCTAGCCTCATCTTAGGTTGCATACGCATAGGGAGCAATGATTTAATGGCCTTGTGATTCTTGGTGTTTTGCTTGAATTGTAGCACCCTAGTTTGTTGTAGAATGATGCTTGAACCATTTTTAGTATTTGGAAAATCCATGCTTGAAATTTACCGCTTTATGCTTCACGTTGTTTGTTGAATCTTGCTTGAATTGAAACCAACCCCATATATATTTGGACTTACATGAATATAATTCTATCTCTTACAGATTTGAAATGCTTAACCATGGTAAAAAAACTTGACATTTTGATTATCTTTTCCTAATTTCTATCACTCTTGTTAATCCAAATGGCCATCCTCATCTTAAGGATGGTTACCACACCTTTGACCTCCCAAAGCATTTCTTTAAAAGCCCTCATTGTCCTTTATTGTGAGGCCTTTTTCTAAAAATGCATACATGAGAAAAAACTCGTGGAATGGAAGTCGAACGACAAGGGAATAACCTCATGGAGTTAGCTTCATTTTAAGGTTAACATGCTTAGGCGGGGGAATGCATAGTTTAGGGATTTAGTTTTGGAGTCATTAGAAATGTGTGGTTTTATTTAAAAGGTATTGGAAATGAGCCTAAGTTAAAAGAGAACCCTATGAGTTCTTAAAATGCTAAATATTTTAGAAGAAAAGTTAATCGATGATTAGTCTAATCCTCCCTAAAAAGTGAAAAAGTTTGAAAAGAAAAAAAATGAAAGTTTCTATCTAAGTGGGGAAAGGAAGATTAGATGTTTAAGTGGACAGAAAGAACAAAAAGGGATCCTAGTGGTTACAGAGAAGAAAAGAAAAGGAAAATGTTTGAAGAATGAAAGAGTTCGGAAAGAAAATTCCAACTTGGTGGTTTGAGTTCTAAGTTTAGAGAAATGTGAATCATGGGATAGAATAAGAACATAAAGGGATTCGGGTAGAGCATTAGATGAGGTGAAAACCTTGTATGCATAAACTGTTTGACTCTATCTTGATTTTGCCTAATGTTTTATATTACTATTTGAGAGAAACCACCTCAAAAGCCTTAAAACCAAACCAAAAACTTTAAATTTTCCTTCCATAAGCAAGACCACACTTAAATGATTAATTGAATGTAGGGGATTGGTGAATATGATGGTTTGAAGATGCTTCACTTTGATTGCTAAAAGTTGGTTCTTGTGATGAGTATGTAAAAGTACATTGAGAAATTGTGATACATGCATCATTTTACTAGTCTTTAGGGTTATACACTTGAGGCATCACACTCAAGTTTTGGTTATGAGTTCCCACCTTGAAACCTCTCTTTCTCACTTTCCTCTGTGTCTTTCTTGAGGATAAGCAAATGATAAGTTTGGGGGAGTTGATGTGTTATGTTTTTAGTGAATTTTATCTCTTATTTAGCACTCATTTTATGTATATTCACATGCATATAGGGTAGTTCGGCATACATTTGCATTGCATTTCATATTTTTAGGTGATTGAAGTGGAGGAACCAAAATCATGGACAACGGAGGTCAAAATATTCAAGAAAAGGATGATGATATGATTGAATATGATGTTACGTAGATTAGGGTAATTATATGATTGAATATGATGTTTAGGAGTTGAATAGATTAATTCTAGGTTTGACTTGATCAATCAAATTTAGATTCTAATTGAATTGTGCCCAAAAGTTGTTCGATGAAATTCTTGAACCAACTATTGTTTGCTAAATGACACTATCCAAGTGATTGTTTTTAGTTAGTTTAGTGGTTTATCATGAATTAGATCTTATTGCCTCTTATTGTGTAATTATCTAAGAGATTGTTTTTAGTTGCATGATTAAGAGAGGGATTAGTGTAACGAGAGTGAATTAGTCTAATTAAGGAAATTCTAGGCTAAAGATTAGCACAATAAAGTGAGTATTAGCATCATAGAATGTCATTTGATCACCCGAGACAACTACCTTTTCCCATTTTCTTAGTATTTTATCTTCATTTACATTCTCATTTTGGGTTTACTTTTCTTATTACTGTTGACTTTTGCTTGTTTGACTTTTGTTTAACGCTTGATTTATAATGTTTAATTTGAACAACAAATTTATTATTGCTTAGACTAGACTAGATTCTCATAAGTTGTAGTGTTGTTTACCTTGAATTGGATTGATACCTATTGTACCACAATGACTATGATAGTATATAAGAATTGAAGTAGAAACCCACGACAAAATCTTACTATCATCACCCAGACTATGCAACGAATGCATACAGATCATGCAACAAATGCATGCAGACAATGCAACACATGCACCCATACTTTGAAACTAATGCATACAAACCCTGCATCATATGCATGTTGAACGTGCAACACATGCACTAGACCATGTCTTAAAGACATGGAAACCATTCAACTAATTCATGCAAACCATGCAAACCCATGCATACAAAAAATTAGAAGTTTGGCTCAGTGAATACCTGTGATTGCACTGAAATTTCCTAACTCATCGGTCTCCTTGGACAGCTCATAGGCTCTAGGTGCTCCAGCTTGCTTTTTGGCATGCGACAACTCTATCCCTCCACGTTCAACTTTCTGGCCAACTTGTCTTTCCATTTGCAGCTTGGGACAATCTCTTTTGATGTGCCAAGCCTTTTGGTAGAGGTAGCAAGTCCCAGCCATTTCACTCATTCTTGGCTCTTAATCTTTTCGTGGATAATTTGATATCTTGTGATCCAGAATTTCACACCTTAGGCATGCTCTTGATGCCTTCCATTACATTCCTCTATGCATTCTTTTGCATGTCCCGAACTCCATGCGTTTTCCCATCCTTTGACCAGTGTCATTGGACTTTCCCTTCTTATTTTCGGTTCGGTTACCCCCAGCCGGCTTAGCCTGACTCTTATCCCGAACCAGCTTCTTATCCTCCTCGAGATCTGAATCTATCATCCTTTCCACCAGTTCAAATTCCGAGCTAAAGGTACAAACTGAGAAATGATGCGAAGTTCTACCCTAAGTCCATGAAATGAACTGACGTTATTGAGTCTGCTCATCTTACAACTCTCTTCCCACATATCGCCTAAGGCGATTGAACACTTCCTCATATTCACAGAAAATCTTGCTACCCTGAACCAAGTCCATAAAGCTCCTTCTATTCTATCCCAAGCTTCTTTTGGGAAGTACTTGCGGTTGAATTCCGCATCAAAGTTCACAAAGGTGATCTCTTTATCACCCATGCGCTTTTCTACGGCAACAACCAATTTTTCGCATACTCTTCTAGGAAGTGGACCACTATATCCTTTCGTTAGTTAGAAGGACACCAAGTAGAACTAAAGTTCCTTATCAGTCTACTCTTCTATTCATCCGCTTTAATTGGATTTTCATTTCCCCGGAAGTTCTTAGTTCCCAGCTTTGCAAAGTGTTTTAACACGCGCAAGTAATCCACCTTTTCAGCCCTCCTCTTTGAAGGCTTAGGATCGGCTATCTCCCCCACTTCATTCTGATCATCACGTAGAACGACACCTATTGGGATCACAACATAGATTTCTCCTGTGGATCCAATAGGTTTTGCAGCTTGTGGTGCAGACTGTCCCAACTGCTCCAACTTTTTTGCCATTGCTTACAAAGCCTCCCAAATCACTTGGTTTGATGGAGAATCCGTGTGATTCACTACAACCGCGTCTTTTGATTTCTGCTTTGCCGCGGTTGAAGTGTCAGCAACTTCCTCGTGACCACCCATGACCTTACTCAGGTCAATTTCACGATTCCCCCCTAAATGGGTTCCCACTAACAAATTCCCAACTCCAGGACCAGTCGGAACCATTTTTCCCAAGTCTGCTGCAGCCTAACTTGGATCCAGATGCTTATCTTTCTTGATTTTTCTAGCGTTATGAATCTTACGGTACAAGAAAAAAGTTCGATTAGATCCAACTTTTCATTTCTCGTCCTGCAAGAAAAGCAAAACAGATCCACAAGACGTCCAACCGGTCGAGTAGTGTACCCCCTAACCTGAAACTTAGTTGTCTTAAGATCAAGCATGCTCTGATACCAACTTGAAACAACCCATCCCGGACACCAAGTCCACAAAAGGTTGTTCAACGCCCTAATCACTCAGTGATTCAAGCCATTCAATCTGTTTTGAAGTCTTAGCCATTTTATGTCAAATTTCATGTGAGGTTTGATTATTTGATTAAGCCTTAGGTAATTTCAGAGTCTATATGATGTAATGAAAGCAAAGAGTGATTTAATTAACTTAACAGGACTCAATACAACTTGTTCAATTCGCTATAAAGTCTTTTAGAAGTTAAATATATCGATCTTATCACCATCCCACTTTGTACACCACTCTTCCTTCTGGCCTTCAGTCTTGCGCTAAGGCACATCCTTCCTGAAATCCCTTTAGTCTCTGAAATAGAAAGAGGCATAAGTAATCTAAAAATTTCTTAGCGAGTCAAGATGGAGTGACTGCACATCATGAGGTGATAAGCTACGTCCAGAAGTAAGAGGGATACAACACATGCTTTATCAATTACACAAACCCCAATCCCTCTTATCAAGAAAAAAAAACGTTGCAAATCCTCAAGATCGGGCTATCTCTCACAATAGCAACAACAAGGCAAACCCTTCATCAATTATGGCCAGCCACAGAATCAAGGATTTGTCCCCAAGAAGCAACAACAAGGGGGAACACCTCCTGGTTTCACCGCTCAACAACCTCTAGCTCCACCTTCCAACATTGAAGCAATGCTACAAAAAATTCTCCAAGGTCAAGCAAATGGTGCAATGGAAAAATCCAAGAAGTTCGCTAACCTCAACCATTAGACGAACTCCTCAACCACTACCGTTTATGCATAAATTGAAGATTTATCCTCAAGGGTGAACTATTTGGAGAGCATCACTGCTTCTACTTCTTCTTCTACTCCAAAGAAAAATAGCAAACTTCTAGGCAAAGCAATTCAGAACCCAACAGACTATGCACAAGTCAATGCAAATTGTCTTACCGGCGTCATTGAGGACACTGAGTTACAAGTTTGGGGGATTTTGAGTCTAAATGGAGCTCAAAATGAAGAACATGCAAAAACTAATCCTCAGAGGTTATCACAGCCACCATCAGTTGCCAGAGTCAAGGAAAGTCCAACTGAACAACCATCTGCTACATATAAGAAGGATACACCCTTCATTCATCCACCTTACATTCCGAAGTTACCATACCCATCAAGGTTCAAGAAGGAGATAACAAAGAAGTACCCAACAATCTTTGCAAAGTACATGTAGGAGGGTGAAGCTCAAGGAATGCTGGTACCAAATGATGAATGCAATGCCACAATAATAGAGAAGCAAGAAGATCCTGGCTCATTCACTCTACCATGCTCACTAGGTCCATTGACCGTTAACAAATTCCTATGCCATTTAGGAGCATCCATCAACTTGATGCCTCTCTCCATTGCCAAGAAGATGGGGTTCAATGAGTATATAACCTCCTACGTATCTCGGATTTTGGCTAACAGATCCATTAGGAACCCTCATGGACTCTTGGAGAATTTTCCTATCAAGATTGGGAGTGTAGAGATACCCACAAACTTCATGGTTTTGGATATGGACAAGGAACCAAAAGATCCATTGATCTTGTGAAGGCCATTCTTAGCTTCGGTTTGAGCTGTTATCAATGTCAATAAGGAAAACATCAGGTTGAACATGAGGAATGGTCAAAAGATGATTTTCAACATCAAGGACAAAACAAAGAAGCCTACAATCCAAGGCCAGCTATTCTTTAGCAAGGAGATGAATGAGGAAAATCATGAAGATTGGTACTCGAGCAGTGATTAATTGGAGTATGAATTGATGAAGGACTAAAAAAGGTTCAGAGCATAAGAAGCATCTGACGGTGTCAAAGAATCAGATGCAAGTGTTTTTTCAGAGCCAGAGGAAACTCGAAAACTGAGGTTAGCAACTAGAGTGAGCAGACTGCCTATTTCAGGAGAAGCAAACTATGAGCTCGAACACCAGCTCCAACACCAGCTTGAGCACAACTGATAGGTCTAGAATTTAATCCTAAAAAAATACTGCAGAGAACAGTTCAAAGTAGCAAAGTATAGGTATCAAATCCACATAGACCAGAAGTACAAGTTTCAGTTTCATTTTCAAATCAAGTTAAAGCAGAAATAATTAAGGTTGTTTGTAAACGAATCAAAACAGTAAATAGAAAAAAGTTTAAACTATGAAATAAAGCGTCAGGCATCAGGGAAACCACATGTAATCACAATTAAAAGTCAATTTATCATTCATGTATTTTCTTTGAAAATAGTTACTAACATGAAAGACAAAGATGGAATAATCTCCTCTCGGGGTATTAAACCCTATGCTCAAATTATCAGAGACAATCTTTCGCCGTCTTTTAAATAACATAACATGCAATACATTTCAGATTCAATTGTTCATAAGAAATCAAGACAATACTCTCGAAAGAAAAATCACTTATTCATCTAGACTAGATCCAACTTCTAAACCAAATCTCTTTGCGTTTATCAGTGTAATATAAATAAACTAGTTAGCTACTTTAATTCATGCATTAATAACAAGTCTAGACTAAGAACCTAAAAATTATTAACCCCTTATGAAAAATCTAACAATCAAACCCTGAAATCCCTGGAAAACCCTAAAACCAATGTTTTAAAAACCGGACCGACAATTGAACCGGAAAAATTTTCGGGTCATGGGTCAATGTGGTCCGACCGGGTTTGACCGAGTTTTAATTATTTTTCTAATAAAAAACATAATATATGTTACAAAAGAAGCATAAGAATATGTTAAATAATTTTTAAAACATTATACAATTACAAAAATCTAAACCTTTAACAACTTAAAAATTTATACATTTATTTGATATATGTCACAAAAACGCATGAAATGTTTAATTGTATTTTTATGCTTTATACAATACAAAATACTAAACGTTTCAAGAAATATTAGTTGCTACTTGCTAGTGTCATACACCATCATTAATTGTATTTTCATGCATCATTCTCTTCCATCACTAACACAACAATAAGAAGAAGTTATACTAAACAATCACAACAAGTATACTCGATTTGAGTCAGACTTCGATATAAAAGATACCTATAGGAAAGAGATCTCAATTCTTGTTACGTACTAGAATATTAAATTCAAACGCTCATCTTCTTCAAATCTTCTTCCCTCTTACTCTTTTTTTGTCGATTTGTTTTCTTCCGAATGATTAACACTAAAACTATATATTATAAAGTTATTGGACCTAAATAAAAAAAGAATTTTTTGATGAAAAAGTTATCGGGCCTTTACTCAAAATTTGTTGATGAAAAAGAAAAACCGGTTTGAAATGGTTCGAATGGGTTCCCAGTTCCCGGTATTTTGAGGGTTCAATCCGGTTTTTTGTCCGGTTCAAATATCTTTGGGTTTAAT